>BQNB010144299.1:0-16873 GCA_026074375.1 Tanacetum coccineum
ATGCTGTCAGAATCACAAGTTGATTGCTGACATTAAAAACGACATCATGGACCCAGTGATGCAATGCACAACCCTTCCTAACCATTCGGGTTTCAAAGTTATTAGTCGAGGGGGATTGAGATTCTTAGTTTTCGTAAATGCTTACTTCATAACATTGCGTGAGGACACGGAAATACCTTAGTATGGGGGATTTTGGTATGTGCTTAATTACACATACCTTTTACCTTTAAAAACGAGCTAAAATAACCAAAAACGGACTTAAAATGCCAAATATATGCTTGTTTTGCTAATTGTATTGTGCAGGAACGGATAACTAAGAAAAGGACGAAAAACAAAGCCAAAACGACAAAACCGGACTCGGAATGGAAAAGACTGTGAAAGACAAAGCCAAATCAAAGCCGAAAAGTCAATCAAGTCAAAAAGTCAACAGAAAAGTCAACTGGTCAAAGTCAAAGTCAACCCCGACAAATCCAAAAGTCAACATGTCTAGAAATATAAGTTTGAGGGTTAAAATTGCCAAACCCTAAACTTGTATTTATAAGAAGAAAAGAAGAAAAAGGAAGAGGAGGACTAAACTGCCATTTTGGCAAAGTTTTACTCTAAGGACCAATCCTGCCATGTCCAAAGACTTGTACACCCAAGGACGGTTCATGCAAAGAAACATATAACTCTTGGGGACTTGATTTGCCAAGTCCCCAAAGTTATTTAACCACAAGGACCATGGGTGCAATGTTACCTATATCCCTCAAGGACCATTTGTGCTAAATCCCCAAACTCATCCCTGTCACTTACCTTTTATAACAACCCTTTTTCCCGCCATTTTTAAAACACAAAAACCCAGGACAAAATCACGAGTTAACTTCACCCCTATTACCCTGTAACCTCAATTTCCCCATGGTTAATCATCTCCCCCCTCCTCCACTAAGTTCCCAGCTGTAAGATTGCCAATGTGGCAATCCCACACTTCTCAAGGATCATCCCAACGGCCAAGATTGATTTTTGAAGGATTGAAGGGCCAAGATTGGAGGCTGTGAACACTCTCACAAAACAAACACACCTGTGTTTGTGTGTCTACAAGAAAGCACAAGACAAGAAAGAGAAGACACAAGCATAGTCGAATTTGCTTCCTATTTAAAGAGCATTGTAACAGCCATTGTGGCAAGTAGTTTTTAGTGTAGTTTTTAAAATAGTTTAAGTATTTTTTTTAAGCTAATTTCTTTTATGTACTTGTAATTTTCAGTTTTAATGCTAATTCAAGCTCTTTTTACCTAATAAGCTCTCATAAGCTCTTTTGAGCTTATTCTTGTTCATAAGCTCAAATTTAGTTAAAATTCTGTTTTAGTGATTCATTTACTCATTTCCTACAACTTACATCAAAGTATGATAACTTGAGTTCCTTTTATTCACATTGGAGGTTCAAGAAGTAAATAAGCTAAGAACAGCTTATTGAGCTTATGGCTCTTTGGTTTAGAGGCTAGGAAGCCATTAGGATTACATTTGTAAGCCACTCACTCAGATAGAGTGGCTAGGTTCAGAGTCTACATTCACAGGTTCAAAGTCATTTTTTTTAGCATTCATAGCTTAATTCAAATTGCTTATTCTTTTGAAATCTCATGTTTAATCCTGTTTCATTTTTCTTAATTAGTTTATAGATGTATTAGTTTTATTCTGTTTTATGTTTGAAATCAAGTTAGGTTTCATTTTTAAAATTCTGTCAAAGTAAGTAGAATAAGCTAGTAGAGAAAGTGCTTATTTCCTATTAATAAGCTAGGATTTTTAGAGCTCACTTAGCTTAAGTAGGTTAATCTTAGTGAAAGTAGATAAAAGGAATTAGCTATTTTAGTTTTAAATCAGTTTTCAAGTTTACTTTAGTTTTGACAGTCACTATAAAGTAGTGTTTGGCATAAGCCTTAAAATGGGTCAAAACAAGTCTTGGCATGGGTTGAGGTAACTTGGCTTGATTAAGCTTAAGTTTTAATCTTGTATTAAGCTGTTTTTAAGAGTTCCAAGGTTTAAAAATTGTTTTCCAAGGTTTTCTAAAACCAATTTTGAAACTGTGACTTTTAAGAGACACCACAAGTGCTTATTTAGTTAAGCACTTGTGGTTTGAGTTTAAGTGTCAAAAAGGTGAGTTATTTTGTGTGTAACACAGGGTATTAACACACGTTGGGGTCATTTGACTTGGTAAGTCAAAAACACCCAAGTCTCTTTTTGTAACAGTTTTAAAAAAAAGACAAAAGCCTTTTTCACCATCAAAAATAAGCAAGCTAAAATGGTTTTTAGAGGCTGAAAATTGGTGCACAAGCCCATTTGCTAGAATACTCCATCTGTTTAAGCTTATTTTATTGTTTAGAGCTTATTTGACAGCTTTTAACAAGCTGTCAAATAAGCTACTTCAGTTTAGCTTAAATCTCCCCTGGTGCAAAAGGGGAGATTTTAAGCCCCTTTTTCTTTGTCATTCAGTGTTCTTAATTTTTTTCCTTCCTCTAGCCATAAGAACATTTAAGCCCAAGTTATTGGCTTATTACAAGGGCAAGCGCCCCAATAAGCTCTGTATAAGCCCCCCCTTAAATTTCTCAAAGAGTCAGTCAGTCAGTTCAGAGTTTCTCAAGATCCAGTCCAGGATTCCAACAGACTTTAAGGGGCCTTTATTTGGTTGGCTTAATAATATTTTTTTAGGCTTAACAAAACACTTAAAATTTAAACTCTTTGCCTGTTGGACCCCCTACTTTGACACTCGTTCTTTTTTTTTTTTATTTTTAGGTATACAATAGATTTAGTGTATGAAGGCTAATACTTAGCTTATTTTTTTTTCATCTATATTCCCAAAGTCTTTTTTCATCTTTAGCTCATTTTAAAGCTTAGTTAAATAAAAACCTACCCCCCCCATTTTTTTTTTTTTTTGTTGGAATTTTTTTTTTTTTTGGTCCTCCTCCGACTCTACTAACTTATAGCACAAGCTTATTTTTGATAAAGTCAAATAGTTTAGTTGGGCTTATTTATTTTTTTTATTTCCTCTTTTCTCTTGTTGCTAGCTTATTTGAATACTACAACCCAACAAACATACCCACTTATAATACCACCCGCCACTTTAGTGTTTTTTTTTTTTTGTTTGTTGCCCTGTAAAGTATTAAAAAAGAAAGCTTGTTTAGCTTTTTTCTGTCATCATAAAAAAGCTCTTTATCTCTTTACATATTAATAAAACTACCAAAACCAACATACAATTACAAACAGCTTATCTAAGTTTAAAGAGCTTTTATTTAAATTTTAAAAAAATAAAAAACTTTTTATGCTTAATTTAGATTAGTTTAGAGCTCAGCGCGGGCCTATCGCCCCCCTTATTTCCCCCCTTTTGCTTATTTTACTAAGGAGAGGCCAAGTCCCTTTATTATTGATTAAAAGCTTAAAATAAAAAACAAAATAAAACACCCAAACCCCCAAAAAGACATAGCAAATTTAAGTAAGTTTAGCTTTTATAATTTTAAAGAAAAAAATTATCATATAAATTTATTAGAAAACATAAAAATAAAAAAAAAGTAATAATAATAAATAAAATCAAGATAAAATAAGCCATGTTATAAAAGCATTTTGTTTTTTTTTGGGTTTTGGTTTTTGTGTCGACTTTTAAGCTTATTTATTATTAAGCATATTTGAGAAGGTGCTTTTCTCTCGTGTAGAAGGGTGTAAAGGAACAAAGTTGGTTAAGGCCCCACGAGCTTAACAACTTTGCTTTCTTTTTAGTTTTTCGAAGAGAAAAAAAAAAAAAAAAAAAAAAAAAACAAAAAAGAAAAAAAAAAGGGTAATGACCACAACTCTTTAAAACTTTGAAAACTTGGCCCCTGGGTAAGCAAAGACCAGACTCCTACTACGAACCCGGGACCAAGCGATAATACAGTCCCCATAAATACAGTCGGTCCGCCCCCCCCCCCCCTTTACACAAAACAAAAAATATACAGTTCCTTAACCACTAATGGCGCTTACCACTGCGCCCTTGGGTCTTTTTCGTTAAAGACTCAAGGGCTTGTGTATTTATACACAATTTGTCCCTTTAAGCTTAATAAGCTGTGACAGCTTATTCGGGCTTATTCCTTAAGCCAATTTCGTGTTTCTTATTTTTAGTAGGATTGTCATAGTGTTTAGTATTTTTTGTAAATTTTTCAGAATTTTTCGAAGTCATTTAATATTTTTTATAATTTAATTTCGTTAAAAGTTTATTTAATTCATAAAAAATACAAAAATTATCAAAAAAATATTTTGCTTTTTTAGAAAATTTTCTTTTATCATCTAGTTTGTAGGAAAAATATAAAAGTTTTCGTAGGGTCATTTTTACAACTTTTCATCTTTTAAAGAACGGGTCCGGGTACGGGATTTTGTTTTGACTCGTTTTTGGGTCAAACGAACTCCGTTTTCGGTCTAGTCTTTTTCATTCTTCGTTATTTGTCCCGTAGAGTAGTTTAGAAGTGAAAAATTCTTCGTAGGGTTATTTTTAAAGATTTTAGGTTTTTCCCCCTTTTGTTCGGGATTCGGGCTCTCGTTTTCTAGTTTAATTTCGTAATTTCTAGGTTTTTCTTAAACGTTTTTGTTCGTTATCATCTAATTTGACTTTTTCAACTTCCCAAACTAATTCCTTCCTTCAAACTCAAATCTTCGATTGTATCGATTTTCCAGTCCAGCCTCGTTGGGGATAAACGACCCGGGAACATTCTATACTACTTCTCGGTATCATTGATCTTGTTGATTTTTAGACTCATATATATATTCTATATTTTATTATATATTATATATATACAGTGTAAAAACCACCGATCAAGACCAGATATTAAATAAGCTATACTAATAATATTAAGCAGATTTCAACAAGAATTAAGCACTAGAATAAGCTAAAACAGATTATGCAACTAAATAAGCTATTTAAGACAGTTTTTTAGAAAAACTTAGACTAATGATTTCTAAACTACAAGACAAACATAATAAGCATTAAACATTATAACTAAGCATAAATAATCAAGAATAAGCAGATATAAGCATTAAATAAGCACAATAAGCAGTTGAATAGTAAATAAGCTAAAAATGGAGACTTACAAAGCCCTTGCTTAAACATGGCAAACAAGCTTATAAATAAGCTAATCTACAAGCTCTAGCTTGATAAAAGACAAGCTAGTATTGTCCATAAGCCCATCCAAGTTTGGCTTATCATCTATTAAGCTGTGGTAATTTAGGCAGTGGATTTTTTTGGTTTTTTGTAAAATTTTCTTAAGTACTTTATATTTAAATTAAAACAGGTTGCTTATATGATTAAACAAGAGCTTAAAGTAGCTTATGAAAGGCTTTTAACAATAAGAAAACATGAATTCAAAATTTTACTTAAAAACTTCAAACTTTCATTAATAGTAAAAACAAGTTACAAGACTTAAAAATTGAAAGACAATAATTTAAATGACTTAAAAATAAGCTAAAAACTTAAAACTAGGTTAAAAACTACATGCCTCATTCAGGCTTACAAAGTCCTATTTATATAAAGACTAAGAAGGTTCTAGGATGTGTGTTTTTTTTCACTGAGACAGCTCAAGGGTGTGCTTATTGTGTGAGGCAAGTCTTCAATCAATCATAGCCATCAATTTTGAGTAGTGCCCAAGTTAAATGATCTCATCCCTTTAATCTTTGTTCTCTTTCCTTGTCGAATAGGATGCTTGAGGATTGCCAACCTGGATTTTGGAGGTTTATGTGGTGGGTTAGGGTAGATTAATGAGGTTTTGTAGTGGGGTGAGGTTTTGTTTGTATGTTGCAGGGTGCCAGACACATACAAATCGTGTGTGTGAGATAATGAATAGTATTGGCGCCATTTTTAAAAGTTAGGGAGTTGGCAAGTTTGGTCCTTCAAGTTATATACTATGTTTGCAAAGACAGTCCTTGTTTCCTTCACAATTAGCCCTTGAAGTTTTATTGTGCTTGCACCCATAGTCCTTTTAAGGACTAACAGAGTAAAGGGTATAGGGATAACGGGCTAACGGCTGTTATAAGGGGGTTGGCAGTTATGGTTTTGGGCTTAGGACTTGGGCCGAGTATAATAAAAAGAGGTTGGGCTTTTTATAAGTCTTTAAGGCTTATTAAGTCTTCATAATGTTTAAATGGGCTGACCAGGCCCATTAGATGGGTACGGGTTGGCCCATTTAACATTTCTTTGATATCGGCTCCGCCTTTGACTTTTACTTTGTCGGGGTTGACTTTGGCTTGATTTTGACTTTTTGACTTTTCTTTCACGCTCTTTCCGTTCTCGTGCTCGGTTTTGTCGTTTTGCCTTTGTTTTTGTCTTTTTCTTAGATATCCGTTACCTGCACAATACAAATGCAAAACATACAAATACAATGTATTTTTGGTACATTTTTGGTCATTTAAGTCCGGTTTTAATGGAAAATGGTATGTGTAATTAAGCACATACCACCACTCAATTACGGCGTAACTACCAGGGTTACGTCGTAACCTCTTTTTGAAAATCTAAAAAAATCAAAATTTTAAACATTTCTAAACTGTGTACAAGTAAATGAACTTTGTAGGTATGTTCTTTGGAAACCCTCACGAGACTTCACTCGTCCACTTGTGCCACCAAGTGGTTTAAAAGGCTTGTTGCATACGCTAAATGCAACATGATTCCTACAAAAGTGAGTTAGGTTTATTTTGTATTGTTTTGTATATTTTGTGCTATTTGGTGCTTTCTATCCTGGTTTATACTTTTGGTATTAGTATTTCTTGCAGTTATACAGGTAATGCATAGGATGAGGTGCTAAGATGATAAACAAGCTGCAAAGAAGCGTTCAAAACCTGTCTAGTCGAATGCTATTCAATAGGATGGTGGAGATATTTGAGATGGTGGATGTTGCTCAAAGAAGCAGACTTGGAGCATGGCTTAGAGCATGCTGTCTCTTCATATTTCCGATCAAATATAGGGGAGTCTTCCGTTCTAATTCTACTCTTATCTTTAATTTTCATTTCCTTAATGTACAATAGGGACATTGTACAAATCAAGTGAGATGATGAGAGTAGAATTGTCACTTGACTAATATTTGCCTTCAATTTTCTAGTTTTCTTTGAAAAATTATGTCAATTTAAAATTTTTTGACAAGTTTTTCCTAATAAACTAGAATTAATCTTTGCCGAGCACACTATATCCCTTTATTCCAATTGGTAAGGTTAAGCCTAATAATTCCGTTTTCATCTGTTAAACAAAAATCCACTAAAAATATGAGTGTGCCGGTAGTATCGTAGACTTTAGAACTTGGCATGTGATCCTTATGAGTTGAGTAGGTATTGAATTGAGGTTGAGTGTAGTCAAGGATCTATATGAACTCAAAGACTTTGGCGCACGATTGTCTGTAAGTTGACCAATACCTGTAGTAGTTCGTCCTAGATCAATTAGGTGATCCTTTAACATTAATACCCTGTTCGGTATGCAAGCTAATTAGGAGACCACTTATTTAGGATTAAATGTATCTCATAAAATAAGTGGCTGTAAGATTGCAACAAGACATTGCACTAGAGATGATAGTAATTAATTACGTTCTTCCTTTCTAGTTGTTCTCCACTATACCAATTTCCTTTTTGACAGTAAGGCTTACCACCCAAGCATCCTGTAATAATTCTACTAAAACTCAAACATGCTTTCTTTATTGCTTTCTTAGGTAGATTAATAAACTAGTTAGACAATTAGAGACACAAACTGTTCTTTGGGTCGACATCCATACTTACAAATCACTACACTATACACGACATAGTACACTGCTCTTTAGTAATAGTCTAGGTAGTTAGGGTTTTATAAATGTAAAAACTTGACGTGGTTTTTGCTAAAAGAAATTACGCATCAGTTACTATCAAGTTTCCTTTTGTTTTTGATTTGCCTTTCAGCAAAAGTACAAACCTTTTGGTCCATCAGATACTTTGTTAGCTCAATAGCCTCTTGCATTGTTTTCAGTCTAGCAAACATCACGTTACCCAGAATCATGTCAGGAAGTCCACCAAGATACTTCTTAACCTCATCAGATTCCTCATGAAACATTCTTCCACACATCAAAGCGAACTCTTGAAGACATTGTGTATAGCTCACAATATCCGTACCCTTAACCTTCAGGTTCTATATTTCAATATCTAACTTCTTGATTTCACTTCTTGGACTGTACTTGTCAGTTATCATTTTCATTAATGTTTTTCATGGCATCCCATAGGCAGCATCATGACCAACAGTCTTAACGTAGGAATTTCACCATGTTAGTACATTTTCAAGTAAAGTGCAAGTGGCATACTTAACCTGGTTTTCAACAGTGCAGCTGTTGATATGGAACACAGATTCCATCTTCTCAAACCATTGAGTTAACCCTACGACTCCTTCAGTACCCTTAAAGTTAAGGGGTTGACAGTCAAAGAAATCCTTATATGTACACATACGAGAAGTAGGCACATGCCTTCTTTCGACACTTCTTGAATTATGGCTATCATTTCCATTTCTACTGCTTTGGTTAGATTCATAATCAACCAACGCATCAGCCATACCTTAATAGCAGCATCACTCATAGGAGTTTTCTTTAGAGCCATTTTCTAAATCACAAAAATATAATACCCATGAGATTTCATATAATCATAATCACGACATGCAATAAGTACAATATATAAAATAAGATCACGACACGCAGTGGATATATAACAGAAATGAGATCAACAATGACATAAATAAACCGATGTCATATATAACAACATCGTAAAACTTACATAATAGATTCGGCTACAAAATAAGAAATACAAGATCCTAACGGCCTACTAGCTAGGAGTTACCAATAATACTTAGTAGGCTATATAAGAGAGCTAAATGACCGAATGTAAAACTAACAGCAACTACTAGCATCCTCATGTCCATCCTGATGCTCTAGAGCTCTAGCAGTTTCTCTGTCATGCTGGATATGTCGAGTCTGCGCGTCACCATCATCAATCCTTTGTCTCTATAAAACTCTAGTCTCAACCTGTAGTGCTCTAACCGCTAGCCTATAGTGCTTTGATCCAAGCCTCCATAGCCTGGCTCCTATCCTCGGAATGAGCCCATGCTTGACGAGCATAACAGGCCTCTCGCTAAAAAGAAAAGGACATAGAGCGAAAATATAGCCTCTCTCTCTCTAATGTAGAGACACGAGCCCTCAATAGTGCTCGGTCATCCTGAGCATCCTGATGATGTGTATAAAACTCCTCGCTGTCATGTTTATGAGTGGCAGCAAGGTCGGTCATCCTCTCATTGACCCCCTCTAAGGCGGTCATCACTCTCTCATCAGTGGCTCGAATACTGGCATCCAAAGTATCTATGAATCCATAATCAACACCACGGGCCAAAGCAGGCCCAGCCTGCCTAGCAGTAGGAGCTGCTAAACTCTCTTCGATCTCAAACCTATGAAATAGAGCAATAAATCTAGCCCTCTTCCGAAGCAGAATGTCCGCCTCGGGAATGATATCCCTATGGGTAGGTGATGGTAGCAGCAATAGCAGGGATGGAATCTTAGGTAATGGAGATGATAAAAGTGATAATAAAGATGGTGGTGGTAATGGAGATATGGGTACAGACGCATACTCAATAATCTGAGTCTTAATGAAAGATGACAAAGGTGTCTGGGGTCGAACAGTCTTCCATGCCCTATGGAGACCAGTCTAAGATAATGGAATAATAGTTTGTGGTGATCTAGGTGGTGATGGTGTGGCAACAAACTCATTAGTCTCAAAAGGTTTCATCTCCTCAGCTTAGGGGACAGAGTCAGGTACAAATAGTGCAGAGTCGGTCAAATCTAGATGCTCCTCCTCCTCCTCCTCCTTGAAGGACTCCTCCTCCTGCTCATCAGCAACATAATCAATGAGATCCATCTTGAGATCCTCCTTTAGACCATCCTCGATGGGCTCAGAGTCAGCAATGTAACCAGGTGAAAGAGAAATAGGTGATGCATGTAGTGGCTGATCCTCAACTAGTATAATGTCATCATCCGATGGTGCAAGGTACTCCAGATACACAAGGCATGGACTGGTGAGAGTGGTGCCTCTGGCTCGTAAGCCTCCATTAGATGAAATTCCTAAGGTGGTAGGTCGATGTCAGTAAATACAAAGGTGTACGTAACGGTGGCGTGGGATGAAGATGATGATGCCAACATGATTGTTATGACAATCAAAATGTTTATATAAGACAAATGTAAAAATATACGCAAGCTAAGGTAAGCAAGTATATAAATCATGTAAGCACATAGTGTAATCCAATAGTGTGTATGCTTGTGAAAAGTTTTATGTGATGCAGTGTTTATGAAAACAGTTATAGTCTAGGTAAGACATGTGATGACATTAAATAACGTTACATTTATACTATCATTTATCCCGAATAAGTTACCAACTTTTGTATAATTATTGCAAGAATTTGTACTTAATTGCATAAAAGTGTTATTTGCAGCAATTAAGGAGTGATTTGTGAAGACATGCTAAAAGGCGCATAATTTGGAGCTAAAACGAAGATATTTGAGGATTGCCTATTTCTAACCAATACGCCGTATCCACTATAAGAGATACGGCATATCAACGCCAAGTATTCACAAGAAAACGCGTATTACCACTTCCCAATACGGCGTATCTAAGTTTACCTATACACCGTATCCAGCTGGATAACTATTCAGAGATTTGATGAATAAATTATTTTGGGAAGATATATCAGATTGATTATAAACTTTGCGCTCACTCCAAGGGAAACACCCTAATACGCCGTATTGGTGTAGCTCAATACGACGTATCCAAACTTTTTCAGACACTATAAATAGAAGACTTAAAAAAGAGTTTTCAGTGTGCAAAAATTATATTCTTCATACCATACACATAAAAGACAATTTTCTAAAGAAAATATAACAACCTATATTTTTCATCAATGTAATTCTCAATCTATTAAATTAGATGCACTGTAATATCCAACTATTATATATATATCACCTTTTTATAGAGAATTTTTTTACTTTATCTCATTATGCAACGTAACTTGCATCTCTAAAGTAAACGAGCTCACGCAACCTCGACCAATGCCATCTATATCTATGTTTATGTCATGTAAACATCATAATATGTTAAGTCTATATCTTAATATCATTTTTACCAAGTACATTATTCATTTAACATACTTTTCAAAACATTATTTCAAAACAAGCATTAAACGTTAACATTTATATCAAAAACCTAATTATATGTAATGTATACATATAAAATCAATGTACAAGCCTTTCAAGCATGTGTAAAAGTGTACAATACATAACATTTGAATTATATTTTCCTTCCAAGTTAGTGTACAACACATTAAAGCTCAAAGTACAAGTCAATAATGCAAGAAAGTCAAACTAGGTCATTTTACCTCCTAAATCACTTTAGTTTCTTACCACCACTCTAACACAAGGTATAAACACTTAATGCATGACTCCTAAACCCTAAACCTAAACCCTAGGTCATTCTAAAACCCTAATCTAAAACCCTAAACCCTAAATGAAACCCTAAAACCCTAATTTTACTTTAAACCTAAAACTAAACCCTAAACCTTAAAACTAAGCCTTAAACCTAATCCTAAACCCTAAACCTAACATTAAACCTTAATCCTAAACCCTAAACTACCCTAAACATTAAACCTAACTCGATCTAAAAACCATAAAACCCTAACCCGTGACGCATTAAACCCGGCACCCCTTTTTATTTCATTTTGACCCATTTTCAACCCAACTAAGCACCCTAGCACCTCTATGACATCACCACCATGTCACCAAGCAGCCTACCAAGCACCTCCATCACCTCCCTTGGCCACCAAGTTGCATGATCACCTCCTTGTCACTCATATATAGCCGAACCCCCTCCAACACCTTCCACCTTGCTTAGCTACCCTTCTAGCCCTCAATACTCATCACCTAGCATCCCTTAATCACCAATCTACATCCCTTGACCCTTAGCCACCAAGAAAACTTAGGCACCAAGGGTTTCAAGCCTTGTATAAAGCCAAAACATGCACACCCATTCAAACACACCTCAAATCTTCATTACAAACACAAATGGAGTTCTAGCTCAGCCAAAGAAGAAGTATGAGGTCCCTAATATCATAATAGAAGCCAAGAAATCAAAAGAAAGGATCCCTTGAAGTTGTTACTAGGCGTACGAACCCGAAAACCCCATTTTGACCCGTTTTAGCTCAAGTAAGCTCAAAATCTTGTTCAATAAGCTCATAATCTGTATTAGAACTATCATAAGGTCTATTAGATCCTATATGAACTCTTGTTAAACCTTGAATCCTTAAACCCATGCATTTTTTTATTAAAACCCTAAAAACGACCCGTTTTGATTTTCTAGCTAACGAATCCTTTTTCTAAACTTTTGTTACGTTAGAACATCTTATTTTAGCTTATTCTAATAAGCTATAACCTGCAAATATCATTTGGAACCCTAAAATAAGCTTGCATGGCTTTTTGGACTTGATTTGTAAATTATTTCCATGCAAGGGGTATATATCGTAACTTTATGAAATTTATAACTAAAGGGGCTGAAAATGTCATTATTCCAAAGTTATAACTATAAGGACCTATCTTGCCAAGTTTCAAAGTTAAAGGTTTAAATTATATATACTTTATATATAAAGGACTAAACTTGTAAAAGTTTATAAACCAAGGGTATATATTGCCATTTTTGCAAACTTAAAAATATAAAATATAATATTTTTATATAAATTATAAAAATATATATTAATATTATAAGACTCGATTTTATTAAAACCCGACACATTTATCGTTATTAATCATCGATCGACGCATTATAAAACAATTACGTTATATAATTAACGTAATTTATCATCAACTAGCTTTTGAATAAACTTAAAATCTTAACGTATCACGTTACTAGAGAGCTTTATGTGAGGAGTTTCGTTTGGGTATACGTTTTGAACAAGTTTGCTAGATTAACATTTAAAGTGTCCAGGCACCTCAAAAACTTTACTACATGGACCTCGTGAATATGATGGCCCGAACAGTGATACAATATTTACATAAATTAAAAATACGTTAAACTTTATAAAGGTTTTTGAAACCTAAACCATCACACTAAGACTGACATATTACCCAGATTTGCCGTGACGAAGGCCCGTTACTTTCATTCAAATACTTTTGCCATCATCAAATTACCCTGTTAAAGGTGAGGTTCATAAGCCTCGCATCTTTAAATCGTTGAATACTTTTTAAACCGCGAGAGGGATACAGCTTAAACTATGAATGCAAGTGTTTTTTTCCGAACTTTATGCTATCCAATATATTAATTGCCTAAGTACCTTTCATCAGCCAAATATTCATTAACATGAACCTATTTTGTCACTTGTGCGAGTAAACGCAAATATTGTAGATAGATCTATTGGGGGTGACGACTCCCGTTGGTATACCCGTTCATGGGGTAACCAAACGCACTATATTTGACTTAACGGGTAACCTTGGCAAGTTACCTTTTCACAGGGACATTTGTTCCTCAACTAATGTCACTACGATGATTTCCATGTTAACGTATTGATGTCATGAGCTTAGGGCAATAATAATGTTTTCTATGATAATAGTACTCATCAAAATTATTACTATCTATGGGTGTATAACAACGTAACCCACTGTCTATGATAACTTGTATTCAACTATTTATCATAAACCTATGAATTTCACTCAACCTTTGTGTTGACCCTTTTAGCATGTTTATCTCAGGTAATCGAGCAACCTATGGCACGGAGTGGCATTGGACTTGAGGACGTCCAAACTTGTTATCATTCAAACTTTATGTTTTTATATAGATTTTTGGACCTCTGTTTTTGTAAAACTCTGATGATATTGAATGATAACTAAATTTTCTAAAACGTCTCTTTATGAGTCGTTTTTTATGATTATGTCTGTTGATCCATGAAGTAATACCCCAGATTAGCTTCCGCTGCTATATGTCAAAAATGGGAGTGTTACAACTAAAACCCTAAACAAAATTGAAAGAAAATCAAACAAAAGCTTACACACAGGTGGGTAGTTGTGATGGACAAAAATGTAGTTAACTCCTTATACTATCTTCGTCCCAAAAATTAGTTTTGGTAGACCCGTAACTCATTTCAACGACCTGGATCTATGTGGTGACGAAGGATCTGTGGTGGAGATCATCACCAAATCTCACAAATAAACACAAATGAAAATCTATCATTGTTCAAACATGAACCCAACATTACCAAATCATCCCACTGCCACTTTATTTATTAAAAAGAGAATCTATCGACACAAAGAATGACTAAAACCAAACCCCATATCTATAAATCCTCCCCCAAGTATCTCAAAATGGTTCCTCATGACCTTTAGAGTGCGTGTGCTAGGAAACACAATGTGCTCACCTCGTCTTAAGACTACTGTTCATTGGTGTTGACTATGTATTGATCAGTAGCGTTCTAGTTGGGTGACGCGTAGTGTTAGAAACTCGTATATCTTTCTATATTTTGAAGCACTCTATGTGATGTAATCACTAAATATTCGATTGATAATGAAAATCACAATATTTACAATATATGCATACTCTCTTAATTTGATTTTACTTATCACTTTTCTTGCATCATGCATCATGGCGTACCCATGAATATCTTATCATATGATCAATGCCATTCCTCATGTAAACTTATCTATATAAACCTAATAACTTACTTTCTAGACTACTTCCCAATAACTTCTACTAATACTATCTAACTTCCCATAAATGACTCAACTTACTTCACAACATATCATCATAATACTACAAAGAATTAACCTGACAATTAATATCTAACACCTCAACATTAGTGGATCTCGCATCACCTAAAAATCTCTCACCGCGAGCATTCAACGTTTAGTACTGCTTGTAAGGACAGATGCCAAACACACGATCTGGAGCATTATGGACACTACACAGAGGTATGTTATCACGAATTGGTTGCTCGCCGAGTAAGCCGAAGAGATGACGGCACTAGAAGCCGGCAATGATAACCTTGACACTCGTGTCTGCACCGAGAGTGGGGATGTAACCAAGAACTTAAGAATGAAGGACAATATGTCAAATCGAAGGGGATCTGGAGGAAATGGAATGAAGGGAATGAAGAAAATGGGAATGGAAATGGAGGACGGAACGATTCAAATGGAATACATAACATAAGACTAATGGAAATTCATAGGCATGTTAACTACTATGGAGGTTTCTCTGCCTGTAGCTCGAGAGTGGCCACTTTCCAAGACTATTACTTGTAAGTGGCAAGCTCACATAATCTTCTCAGGGAGGGAGAAAAAAAAGGAGAAACTAGAAGGCTAATTGTCGACATTGAGACCCCGTTGGTTCGAGAACAATGGAGACTGTGTTCTAATATATGTATATTTCTCGTCCATCGAAGTACCAAGTGAAAATATACTGTCTACATCGTACACTGCAGGACAGTGCCTTGACTTGGTGCAACTTCACCAACTACAATACTACTCAACTATTGGTGTTGCAAAGTCAGCATATGCCATTAAATGGTGGACTTATAGAAGGAATTGATGACCGGTTTGTATTGGTCTCCATGGAATGAGATTTACCTAAATATGGAGTACACTGAATTTGTAGAATCTGACTATGAAAGGAATACGACTTACTGCCTACACTCAAAAAGGTTTCAGCCATGTTCTTTCTTGTTCTATATACTCAAAGGTTTCAGAAGTTTATTTTGTTGTGTATTAGAATGGTCCCGGATGAAGAGGACAAAGTGGAGAGGTTTATTGGAGGTTTACCAGACAACATTCAAGGGAATGTGATTGCTGCGAATCCGGCTAGATTGCAAAAAGTGGCGTTTATTATTATTATTATATTATTTATTTTATTTTTTAATTTTAATAATAATAATAATAATTAATATTATTATTATTAATTTCGTTTATATACATCTTCATTCTCATGCCCCAGCCTTTCTTTATCATTTACATAAAAGTGTAAAACACATTCAAAAGATTGAAACCCCATCAGCCAATACAATAACCATCTTCAAGATCTCCGCAAACTCTTTAAATAATCCTAATCCAATTCTCACCAGCCACTAAAACCCTAAAAAAATTGAAAGAAAATCAAACAAAAGCTCACACGCAGGTGGGTGGTTGTGATGGACGGAAATGTAGTTAACTCCTTATACTATCTTCGTCCTAAAAATGAGTTTTGGTCGACCCGTAACTCATTTCAACGACCTGTATCTGTGTTGTGACGACGGATCTGTGGTGGAGATCATCACCAAATCTCACAAATAAACACAAATGAAGAGCCACCACTATTCAAACATGAACCCAACATCACCAAATCATCCCACTGCCACTTTATTTATTAAAAAGAAAATCCACCAACACAAAGAATGACTAAAACCAAACACCATATCTACAGATCCTCCGGTGACTAAAATGGTTCCTCAACGACCTTTGAAAACTTTGATATTCCATTCCATTTCGAGACGATTATTATAGATGGCTATGTTTTATTTTTAAGTGAGAAAACATGTTCACGAATCATTTGAAGGCAAATTTAATTAGTCAAAAACCACCAACAACAAAGTATGGCTTCTGACCGACACAATAAAGGAGACAAACAAAAAGCTCGGCTGAGGTGATGACAGACTGAAATAGTGGTGTGGGCTGGAGGACTGAAACGATGGAGGTGATGATGGTGGAGGGCGAAATGGTTTATTTGGAGATGGTGGTGGCTTTTGTGCAAGGGGGTTGAAGAAGATAATGATATTGGGGATGCTTGTTTATGTTTTTGATATGATGTATGGTTGAGAGGATAGAAGAAGATGATAATTAAGGAT
>BQNB010144301.1:0-16873 GCA_026074375.1 Tanacetum coccineum
TACTTCTCGGTTTCATTGATCTTGTTGATTTCTAGACTTATATATATATTTTGTATTTTATTATATATTATATATATATATAGTGTATAAACAACCAATCAAGAACATTCGTGATCATTCATTTTCCACCAATATTCTTCGAGTTTAACCAATAACTCATAATCAAGCTCGTAAAGTTTCCAAAGTATCATTTTAACCATGCGCAAAAATTCATTATTCCTTGAGTTGCATCGCCCCATGACCTCTCGCAGATGGTTTTTTGCTTCAAAGCTTCCTCCTTTAATTTCCCATCTACTAGATCATCATAACCTTCGTAATCTTAAAAGTAGGTCATGTAACCAACTCGAATCATCCCTAGTAATTTTCCTCCATTGCAAAATCCTTCATCATTTGAATTGCAAATGGGCAATTTAGCTTTCCCATTCTTGAAACGAATAGGCTCGCAAATATAATGAATGTCATCGATGGAAATTCCATTTTCAAACCATGGTTCCTCCAGAACCCATGGTATTCCTTTGTTCCATTCGTCCATCCATTCATTTTTAAATTCATCATATGCCTTGAATCCGGTGATATCACTAGTAAGTAAATCGGTATCAATTTTGAGAAGGTAATTGAATTCGTTAAATGCCTTGGATATAGGTGTCTCGAAGTCAAATATGTTGGTTTTGATCCTAAATATTTTAGCAAATTCGTCCTTATCAATAAAATTTTCATCATTAGGATCGGAAATTTCTTCGTCAGTAAGTTCTACTTCGTCTTCACCTCTTGTCCAATAGATCCACAATGCATTCTTCGTATACCGGTCCATCGTCATATGGTTATAGAATTTCGAAGCTAACCATTCAACAAATTCAACGTCAGATGGGTCATATTCCATATCAGCCTTAATTCCATGTGTCACCCATTGTTTCTTTATTTCCATATATTCATCAAATTGTTTCTTGTAACCTTGAACTAACCATTTAGAAATTACTCCTTCCTTGAACTTAACATCAACCTTCTTATGATCACCATATATTAAATCCAGCCATTACTCAATAGTGACGTCCATTAGCCTCACCAATTTTTTGTTAACAAAAATCATTGCTTTGGCGTAAATTCCGTCATTTTCATCATAGCATACTCGTGGTTCATAAACATCAAGATCACCATCATCCGAATTATTCTCTTCTTTCATATCACTTGGAATGGTAGGAAGCCCAGGAATCTCAACCTCAAAAGTAAAAAAAATCATCCATTTCACTCAATCGGTTGAATTCATCGAAAGTAATTCCAAGTGGTGAATTGCAAGCGAAAGAATCATCATCGATCTTGAATAATCCAAGTTTTTCGGATCCTTCCTTAATCACCTTCATCTTTGCTACTGAAAAGAACCAGAAAATCATCAGTAGAACCAGTTTCGAAAAACGTATATGAAAAATTTTAAGCTCGAAATTTGGATACGAAAAACTTATCTCTGTTGTTGTATTAGACGATTGATACGCCGTGTTTAAGGGATTTGAATACGTCATATAGATCTGTTGAATAGAATACGCTGTATTGGTTTAGAAAGGTTGATATGATGTATTCAATTTTGACTGAATACGCCCTATCGATTGTTCGACCAGTACAGTAAAGAAAAAACATAATTAAAACAGAAAAGATAAAACACACAAGCACACACAGAACAACGAGCAGGTAAAATGGATAATCTGACACTAATACTAAAAAAAATTACACTAATTCTAGATTAATTAGAAGTTAGAACTAAAATATTGATAAAAATAAAAATCAACAACTTCATTCCCCGGCAGCGGCGCCAAAAACTTAACGTGTCATTGAGTGTAGGTATTATTTATTATCAAGTTTTACATTTATATTATGCCGACTATACCTAAAAACAACACTAACGGGCAGTGTACCCGATCAGTTGTAGCTTTGTTGGTAAGTAGGGTGTTGATCACTAAGAGCGAGAGTGTTAATTCTTAGTTATATCAGTATTTTAGTTTATCTACGTTAGATCTAATCTATGTTAATTCTAAGTTAAACCTATGCTAAACCTAATTCTAACGGATAAGGGGGTTTTCAGACTAAGAGACTGACACAGGTTTGGTGGTGACCTAAATCTACTTTCGCTACCAAAACACAGGCAAGACAATAATCAAAAGATAGAAGAGCGGTCAAGCCAATTATAAGGAAACTGTATTAACCATGATTAAACAAATAAAACATTGGTTTGTTTATTTAGTGAAATGAATGACTTATCTCGAGGGTTATATCTTTCCTAGATTTAGGTGGTACTTCTTCCTAAAACCTAGACACGTCGAATTCTGTCACAATTAAACGCATCCGCATAAAGTATTTTCTATGCTGATTATAATCTATCTTAGGAGATTAATAATGGTGATCTTATTAAACCCTAGCCCATCAGGACTTTACCCACTTACTTCTTAACGACTATTTATATACTAGTAGTCCATTGTCCGAGTCTTTAACAAGGGAATCAGAACGTTATTTGTTGATCCTAGGTCACCTGCTAGTCCAACTTGTTCACTAAACCAATGGTAAATATAGGTCAATATTTATGATCTTATGATTCTAGATATATAAATTGCAATATGGAGAGCCATCCCAGTATCTAGCTAACTTGGTTGGTATCACTAGACCCAGGTGAATGATAGGTCGCATACTTAAGCACGTAGACAAGTATGAATTGATTAATATAACCAACAATCAACGATAAATTAAGCAATCGATATAAACAAATCAAACATTATATTATCATAATCATGGCTAATACCCAAGGGTATTAGCCCTTAACCATTGTAATGTATACAAGGATAATAATGAACAACCAAGCTAGCCTAACCAAGTTAAACAAATGATACCAAAAATTAAATGATTATTAATAGTATGAGAATCACAAGGTGTTTCCTATGGAATTAAGCGCGTTGCGAGACCTTCTTTGCTCTTCTTGTCTTTTGAAAATCAACTTTTGTGGTTAGGGTATCGTAAATATGATCAAGCACACCTAAAACTCAAGCACACCTTGACCAATATTTTAGAAGATATTGAACGTGGTCCCTACTCAAATATAAATGATTAAGTACTAAATCTCGCAATAATTATACAAAATGGGTAATTTACATAGGATAAATGATGCTAAAAAAGTAACCTTATTTGATGTCATCAACCAATAAAATTGACACACTCTTAAAGGCCATTAATGATCGAATGACGGGAGCACTCCTACGTAACACGGTTAAAAACCTGAAATTGAAAGTTAACCCCACCTCTTCGGTTTTGTTTGCTCGTTCTTACCCAACGGAGGATCCTCAAAGCTATTCTCATCTCCTCAATTCGTTCAATGCTATTAAAACGTGTTTCAAACCATTAAACACTTTTCAAAAAGACAAACTACAAGTTAAAACACTAACGCTTAGTAAAATTAGAACACTAAAACCAAAAGAACCCAAAAAAGCTTTAGAAGATGAATTTAAGAATTTGCATCTTAAGTTATCGGTTCTTGAAGTCCTAGCTCATGCTCCAATATATAATGCAATTTTAGATAAATATGTAGAGAGTTTAGAGTTAGGTAAAAATAGGTCCGTGTTCGTCTAAGGTAAAATGCCAAAGAAAATGAAGGATCCCAGATTATTCACCTTGCCTTGTAGACTAGGAGACTCCAAGTCTTTTGATACCTTAGCCGATTTAGGGTCTTGTGTGAATTTAATCCCGTTATATCTCTTCAAAAAGCTTAAAATTAGATTATTAGAAGAGACCGATCATGTTTTTAGATTAGCGAATGGAAATAAGTCGTATCCTAAAACACCTCATGTTTTAAGTCATTGTACGACATTATGTAATGCACAATTTATTTTTAGGGTTTTACGCGTTTGCTCTTAAACCGTAAACGTTAAGTTAAATCGCGTAAAATTGCCAACATTGCCCGTGATGATGTTCTAACCCGCAACATCCTATGTCCAACATGGTATACGTTCGTTGTCTGGCATACCGGTACATATGTGAATGACTCACTATCCGATCGATGATGTCAAATCCTAAATAGATCTATTCTTTTAACATTCGTCGCTCACATACAAGTAATAAAGGTTCATGATAATGGGCTCAAAGGGTTATCGCTACTTAGGCAAACACATAATCGTAATGTGAAATGTCACTTGCGTCCCAATTGTAAAAATGCATATGTTTCACACCCCAAAACTTGTAAATCATTATAAATATAAAACGTGGGGCTATGAACTCACCTCGAGTGAATGGATAATCCAAGTATAACCAAAAATGCGTCACAATAATGACCGAATGCAACCTAATTAAATATAGGTCGTATAAGTACTAAGCACTTTGATTAACTAATACCATATATAATTCTATATAGCTACATCACCATCTAATTGTATTTGTGAAATCATATTTTTAGTAAAAACGTTTTAAATATCTCTTTAGAAAAAACGGCGTAACTTTATTGTTATAAGTCCGTTTCTTACGTTTCTTATGTCCACGCTTTCATATTAAGACGAGTTATCAAAATATTACATTTTCATATTTTAAGTCCTCTGGGGAATAGTAATTTTTACTGTTCATAAACTTTTATAAAATTATTTTTATAAAATTAATCGTCGTAAACTCGTAAATGTCTTATCTTATTCGTTTTAACTCCGATTTTAGTGATTCTTTCGAGCACGTCTTCGTAATTAAAAGTTTTATCTAATTAATTTATTTTTTAAAATGTATCTAAGATGAATAGTGATTTTTACTATTCATAGTTTATAAAATTATTTTTATAAACTTTAATTATCGTAAATACAAAAAAATCCATAACTCCTTCGTTATTGTCAAATAAATATGATTCTTATGTTTTGGAATCTAAAAAATGAGTACTATCTGGTGAAATAATTACTTTTGTATTAACTCAGAAGTTAAAGTAAATGTTTTTATAAAATTTCTTTTATAAAACACTTTTTATAACTAAATCTTGTAAATTATGTATCTCCTTTGTTATAGCTCGGTTTTTCGAGTTTCTTACCTTTTTGGAATCCTCATGAGATGTAGTATTTTATAAAAACATAAAATAAATACTTTATATTTTGAATTTAATCAGAAGGTTTTGGTCATTTTGTAAAAATATGTTTAAAACTTGATTTTATACTTTTTAGTTTAACCACTTTGTTACAAGTCCATTACAACACTTTATATCACATGTCTTACATTATTAGGGTCCTTAGTCTATGATTTATCCAAATATTGTTCAAATAATCACAGATCAATAATTCTACACAAAAAAAAAAAAACCTATTTGTTCTATGAACTTATATATAATATACACTTTTCTAGGTAACTTGTTTATATAAGCTTTTATACATTATACGCACAATTAATACTGGTCATAATTCCTTATTTATCACATGTTTCTACAAAAATATAGCACATGACAAAGTATATCATACCATGATCATAAGTAAAATTTCCGATTTTCTGTATTTAAGTTTCCTAGTTGAGATTAAATAATAGACATAATATACATATGAATCACAAATGTAAGAGTATTAAGGTTCTTAGGTACCTTAGTATTATGCTTGGTGATGAACAATATTGATCTTAAACCTTCTGTTTTGCATACAAAACCTCAGCTTCCAACACCTTGTATAAACCTAAATCCAAGTAAACTAATTTTAAACCTTTCTTCGCTTAACCTTTTAAAGACTTAACCAAGCCTTCAAACCTTCTTGGAATATACTTAGTTATGGTGCATAGAAATACCACTTTGTTATGTTGTAAATAAATTTGGTATGGATTGTTTATGTGGTTGTGGTTTAGCCGTGGGTTTTAAGGAGAGCACAAGAGAGATTTGTAATTTTTTCACCTAAGAAATGAAATGTGTGTGTGTGTATCTTTCTAGTGCATGCCTTATATACTTCAAATGATATAGTCATATAGATAACTTTAAGAAAGTTTTAGACATAAGGAGGATTTCTAGGGAAAGTCTTGGTCAAAACTAGTTAGTCATGCTTAGGTTTAATGAGATATAAGTTGTACAAGCTCAAGTTGGTAAAGTGTGTGCTCATTGTCCCCTTGGGACAATGATTCTATCTAAAAATTTAGGGGAGGAGGGTGCTAGTTGGTATTTTTGTTATCTTGTATAAATATCTAGCATTATTTTAAGTATAAGTTGTAGCTTAAATGTATAAAGATATAACTAGTAAAGTGTATGTTATATTTCATTTATTTTATGTACAATATGGCTAACAATGTTAACATGGGTGAATTTTTATAAAACTTTAAGTATTGGCTATAATAATAGGTATTTGTTGAAGCGTAGAAAAGTTTGGGGGTTTCCAGGTATGCCTAAAGTATTTTATCGCAAAAACGTAATCACTTTACGTAACCATATAAAGAAATGTGCAAAGTTATTTAATTATAACTCCAATATTTAAATATTTAACATTGGACTTGAAGTAAACATTTTATTGTTTGATGCCCGTTTACATTGAATGATAATTGTTGCTACGCAGATTTAACTTATCGATTTCAATTAAGCAAACGCGTATAAGACTAAAATAAATAGTGATTTATTGACGTCGTAAATGAACCTAAAACATGGGGTGTTATAGTATTCCCCCATTAAATGAGCTTTGTCCTCAAGGCTTTAGATGTGGAACTTGACAACGGTATAGTCTTTGTGAAGAGGTGTGGATACTTCTTCCGGAATTGGTCTTCACGTTCCCATGTAAACTTAGGACCTCTTCTGGAGTTCCATCGAACCTTGACAATTAGGATACGGCTTTGTTTCAATTGTTTAACTTCACGATCCATGATCTCTACTGGTTTCTCAATAAAATAAAGCTTGTCATCAATGTGTAGTCCATCCAACAGAACGGCTAATGGTTTGTCGGCATAGCACTTCTTCAAGTTGGATACATTAAACGTATTGTGAACCCTTCTAAGCTCTTGAGGAAGTTCAAGCTCGTAAGAAATGGCTCTAACCTTTTCCAACAATATGTAAGGTCAATCATACCTGGGGTTTAGCTTCCCCCATTTGCCAAAACATACTACTCCTTTCCAAGGTGAAACCCTGAGCATAACTCTATCTCCAACTTGAAATTCTATAGGCTTATGCTTTAAAATCGGGTAACCTCTTTTGTTGTCTCATGAGCGGCTTGATTCTTTTGCTTGATCTGAATGATCTTCTCGTCGTTCTTTGGACTATTTGGGACTAGTGAGTTGAACTTCGTTACATCTTAACTTGCCTAACAATCAGTGTGAACGACATTATGACACGTAAAGTACTTCATATGGTGCAGCCTTGATAACTAGGTGATAACTATTGGTTATTGTAAAGACTCGAGTAATGAGCCAATATGTTAACCCAACACATTTCCAAAGCTCGAACACACAAGACCCAGTATTTACCTCGAGAGTTCTAAATTGTCCTCTTGCTTTGTCGTCAGTTTTGTGGATGATTGCAGTTCTCATATCCAAATTCATTACCCATAGGCCTTCTGAAGGGACCTCCAGAAATATGATGCGAACCTAGGGTCGCGATCACAAATGATTAAGACATGTATTTCATGCCTCGTGACCACTTCCTTTTGGTACATTCTTGCCAATTTTTCCATGGGATCGGTTTCCCTCATTGGTACGAAGATTGCGAATTTAGTAAGTCGGTCAAAAATCACCCAAATGGTGTTGTAACCTTGTGATGACTTAGGAAGCTTCGTGATAAAATCCATTATGATATTATCCCACTTCAAATTTGAGGTTATCTCGTTTGCACCAACACCCGAGGCTTTGAGTGTTCAGCCTTGGACTTAGCACATGTCAAGACATTTGCTAACATAGGTGGCGATGTCGGCCTTCATATTGGGCCACCAATATAGCTTCTTCATGTCTTGATACATCTTGTCAGAACCCGGATGGATAGAGTATTTTGACTTGTGGGACTCGTGCATGATCACAGTCCTCAGGTCTCCATAACATGGTAACCAACTCCTGCCATTTAAGCATAGAGTTCCATCCGCGCGGGGTTCTAACTTTTCTATTCTAAGTTTCTCTGGATCCGTAGAATTTTTAATCAACATACCTCCAACATCTTCGTTCTTGATGTTCTCTAGTTTCAGTGCTTCAGTCTGAGCATTTAAAATTTGTTTGGGGAGATTCAAACCAATAGTCATGACTAAGGCTCTCAAACCATAATGGCTTATTAAATTCTTGAACGGCTTTAGGCCATCAATCCAATACATTTGCTTTCCTCGTGGCGGTACACGTATTTCACAATCATATCGCTGAGCAACCAACCAATGCTGGTTGTCTTTGTTCATCTCTTTTGATTTAGAATGTGTTGTTCAACTCTTGTGATCTGTGACACTACACTTGGTTCCATACAGATAGTGTCTCCAGATTTTTAAAGCAAACACCACTGCACCACAAGTTCCAAATCATGAGTCGTATAGTTCTTCTCATGAATCTTCAATTGGCGTGATGCACTAAGTAAACACTTCTCTCTTTGCATTCACACAACACCCAACTTTGATCAAAGCATCAAATATACGATAAAAATCTTCACTTCTTCTGTTTAAAGCCAGAATTGGTGCCACTCATAGCACAAACTTTGCTTCTAACAGTTGAACGCTGCTTCTTGTTTGTCGCCCCAACGAACTTGACCTTCTTGCTGAGTAAGCTGGTCATTGGTTGGCGTTCTTCGTAAATCCTTTGATGAAATCTTCTGTAATACCAGCAGACTAAAATTACCAAATCTCCGATGGCGTTTTAGGTGTGCCCACTCTTTTTTGATGCGGATCTTGGCGGGATCATGTGAATGCCCTTGAATTCATCCACATGGCGAGAAATTGTACTCTTGGGGGCAAAATTCGACATTTAGAGTATTTTAGCATAATCTCATCTATTCTTAGAAGCATTTCTGATTGCCTTAAGATGTTCTTCGTGTTCCTTCTTGTTCTTGGAGTAGATAAGGATATCGTCAATAAAGACAATCACAAATTTATCCAAAAATAGCTTACACACGCGGTTCATGAGATCATTTTAAATACCATCTGGGGATTCGCGTTCATCAGCCTAATGGCATAATTGGAAAATCATAATGACCTATAAGAGTTTGAAATGCCGTTTTCAGAATATCTTCTTCTCGTACCGAAAGTTGGTGATAACCTGATCGCAAGTCTATCTTAGATTAAACACTAGATCCTTGTAGTTGATCAAATAAATCATCGATCCTTGGGATTCTTTACTGTTAGCTTATTTAGCTCTCGGTAGTCGATGTACATTCGGAAACGATCATTCCTTTTTTGACAATAGACCGGAGTCCGAAAGTGAGGAATCTAGATATTATGAAGCCATTGTTAAAAAGTTTTGAGTTGGTCCGATCAATTCCGCTTCATTTCGAATCGGGGTCAACCGATGGGGTACCCGTGCTTACAGGTGCGCACCATGTTACAAATCCGATGTGGAATTCACTTGTCGAGTTCGGTGAAAAGACTGTCAAGTCCTCAGGATATACTTAGGAAAATTTTGATACGATCGGTACATCCTCAAGTCGCTTCTTCTCCGACTTGTCTTCAGTCTCCTTTGTAGTAACATGTGCCAAAAAGACGTGACATCCTTTTAGCATGTATTCTGAGTTTTTAGTGCACGGAGATGATGTTCTTAAAACGAGTCCTAGTGTGTCACCCGGTCGCTTCTGTTACCGTGAACAATCAACGTTTCATTCCCCAAGGAATATGAACGATTTTCTCGGCATAAACGATGACAGCTTGGTACTGGGTTTCACTTTCGGCCACATATCTTCTCATTATATTATCTGCGCACAGTTTAAATGCATAAGGTTCTTCCCAGAAGTAAGTCTTGACTTGCGAAAAAAATCTCTTTCTTTTTTCGAATGTCCAATTTGGTGGAACAATCTTTCCAACAATATAATTAACGAAATCCGCATACCATGGATCATCGTCATTAAACTTGGATTTTAGCAACATTAAATACTTGTTGGGGAATTCATCAGCAATTTCCCTCTTAGTTAACACCTCCATATGTGGATCCTCTATCCTAAATAAGTGATCTACGGCCAAGTCTTCTACTCCCTTACGTTTCTCCAATACTTGCAAAAGTGATATTTTCTCCTCCTCGGATAGTTTAGACGAGACAATTACAGGAAAAGATTTATTACCATGTAGATATGCATATTCTAAGTGGGAAGGCAAATCTTTCAGTTCAGCTTCCTTTTCATCAATCTCATTAACACTAGCCGAATAAAGATGCTTATTTTTTACTCTATCAGTTCCCTCGGTTTCATGTGCCTCAGAATACGACGTATTGACTGGTCGATACGCCGTATTGACATCTCAACATTAGAATTGTTATCAAACTCATCTCCTATGGAATTACAGCTCTCTAGGTCTGATTGATTAATCGATTTTTCCATGCCCTTAAGTAAAAATGGATCTAACTGATCATTATCTAACAATTTCTGAGTTTCTATGTTGATAGTGTTATCTAAGTCATCAATGCCATGCCATTCTTCATCCTCGGTAGGTGGTATCTTTTATGATTGGTCCATATCAAAGATCACCTCATCATATCCTATCCTAAATGTTATCTTTTTATTAAACACATCGATCATGGCACGAGTTGTGGCCAAAAAAGGTCTCCCAAATATTATTGGAATTTTAGAGTCTTCCGGCATATCCAAGATAACAAAATCAATGGGGAGGACATATTTATCTACCTTAATAATCACATTTTTGACTTTTCCTCTTTGATAATGAATTGACCTATCTGCTAGTTTTAAGCTTATTCGAGTTGGTTTTGGTTCCCCTAAACCTAACTTTTCATACATCGTATAGGGCATCAAACTTATACTAGCTCCTAGATCTGCCAAAGCATTATTAATTTGCAAATGACTAGCTTGACAAGGGATAGTAAAACTCCCTGGGTCTTTTTCTTTTGATGGTAGTTTGTTGAGCAAGACAACTGAGCACCTTTCGTTCATTGTCACCGTACAAGCTTCTTCAAGTCTGGATTTATTCGTCAATAAACTCTTCAGATATTTCGCGTATTTTGGCATTTGCACTAGGGCTTTGATAAACAGAATATTAATATGGAGTTGTTTCAGATTCTCTAAAAAATTTCATTGATGTGCTTCTTCTTTTTTCATTCTCACCCGGTTTGAGAAGGAAATAGATGATTGTTGTGGTTTTACCAATGGTTGAGTAGTTCTTTCAGGAATACTCGAAGATTTATTTTTCATACCAACATCATGCGGCTCTTCCTGCACATCATGTTCAAATCTGGGAGCATTTTTGTTGATTCCAGTTTCATTAATTTCTTTACTAGGGGTGGCTTCAGACGTCATTTTTCCTCCCCTAGTTGTCATTCCTTTGACTTTGTTTTTTGGAATCAAAACATTACCTATAACCTTTGACAATTCGTTTACCTCGATTTTCAGCTCACTCAATAAGTTGCTTCGTTCTTTTAACAAAAGCTCGTTGGTGGTTCTAAATTCTTTAATGAATATTTCCATCTCCTCATGTTCACGTTTACCTTCATCAATGAATTTATCTAACATTTCTTCCATAGTTAACCTCCTCGTAGGGTAATTGAACGGGTAAGGAGGCACCCTGAAAACGATACCTAAAAAATAAGACATAATTCGAAGTAAAACTATTCTAGAAAACTAAACCAGAAAGCTAACTAAAACTGTTGTTGTATCAGACAGTCGATACGCCATATTCAGTAAACTGGATACGCCGTATCGATGTTTTTATGTCGAATATGTTGTATTCAAAAGAAAATGAATACGCCGTATTCAGTATACGATTCAGAAAATAACAGCAGACAGTAGAAAAAAACTAAATTTATATTAAAAATACCAATAAAACAAGAAATTCAACAATCACACTCCTCGACAGCGGCGCCAAAAACTTAATGTGTCATTGAGTGTAGGTATTTTATTTATCAAGTTTTACATTTATATTTTACCGACTATACCTAAAAACAACACTAACGGGCAGTGTACCCGATCAGTTGTAGCTTCGTTGGTAAGTAGGGTGTCGATCACTAGGAGTGGAAGTTAACTCTTAATTCAACTGGTATTTTATTTATCTAGGTTTAGTACTAATATAACCTAATTATTCTAATCAAATCTAATTAAACCTAAAATAACAAAAATTTAGCCCCTGAGGGAACTGGCACAAGTTAGTTCTTATCTTTCCTAAGGTTGTTAAACAAAATATCACACACAAGCGATTAGCAAAAGATAGGAAGCGTCAAATTTGAGGAAAGTATTAGCCAGTTTAACATCTAATTTTTGCTTTGATTGTATTATTTTGCTATGATTGTGTTAATTCGTTGGTGGTTATATCAATTCAAATTTGTTTTAGTTAATTCTCTGTTCACATTAAACCTAAACCACATTATAGCTCACACTGTTGACTTATAATCATTTCTAGGGAAAACTATATTGGTGGTTATAATTGTTCCTAGATCATAGAGGCTTTACCAAACTTACTGCTTAAGAGTAAATTCTTTTCTACTAGTTAGGCCACATCTATCTTAACTACACTATGGAAAATTGGACGTTATTGTTATGTGTAATCCTAGGTCACCGGCTTAGTCTACCTATCCATTGATCGAAATAGGGCTTTCTATTGGTGATACTAGTGTTCTAGTTATATGAATAAGCGTTATATGTTTCCATCTCGGACTCTTAGCCTACGCCCAAACAACACTGAAGTTGCAGCGCATTAAATATGTAGGACTTAGGGACCCAGTTTAATGATAGGAAAAAAACACTATAATATCACATTAAACGTGTTATGAAGTGATAAACATAATCCAACATATATGAATAAGGAACATCGATATTAAAAGACAAGATCAAAAGCATTATATTTCATAAACATGGCTAATACCTAAAGGTATTAGCCAATAGTAATTGTAAAACAATACTCAAATCATTAGATGAACGATTTTAAAACATCTAATGCTAATCGAACGCGTATAGTGGAGTTGTAAGAGATTTCTAGGAGTTTTCCCATTCGATCGGTGCACACTTTTCAGGACTTTCTGTGCTTCATTAATCTTTTGGAAAGGGAGACTTGTTGGCTAAAAGCCATACCCTAAAATGTATTTTGGGTTTGGTATATATTAGACTCTAAGGAAAATTGGTCGACACGGCAGTATTGAACTCAATACGGCGTATAGGTATTGGTTGGCGTTAAGGGCTCCACGGATATAAAATATCTAGAATTTTCCTTGAGCAGGTTTTGGATATGCCATTTCCACTTTTTGGATACGCCATATCCTGGATACGCCTTATCATGGTACGCATATCATTTTTGGATACGTTTTTTCTTGAATATTTGACCAAAGAATCATATAAGCGTATATACGGCGTTTTATTCTTTAAAAGTCATGCAATGGTCTTCTTGAGTTCTTTAAGTCTTTTGATAGGCGTTGTGTTCTTGAATGTACGGCGTATAGGTTGGATTCTTGGATTGTGCGCGTACGTTCTCAATCAATCTATTATATCATTCCTAATTTACATTTATTAATGTATCTTTGAATACTTATCCAACTAGATGCGGCGTATGGAAGCAAATTGATACGCCGTATTGAGAATTGGTCAAACGCGCTTTCTTGTGAAGTCTTGGCGCTGATACGCCATATCTCTTTAGCTGGATACGGCGTATGTGCCATAAATCAGCAATCTTCAAATGTCTTTGTTTTAGCTCCAAATTATGCGCCTTTTAGCTTTTCTTCACAAAACGCTTGTGAATTACTACATTTATCAACTTTAAAGCAATTAAGTACCCTTTAAAACGTCAACAATAATGTTGGTGAATTCATAGGTTTGTAAAATGTATAATGTAGGACCGCAAGATTTCCCCATGATAATGCAACAGATGCAAACATCATAAAATGTAATTACGTTTCCCTAAGCTCATGACACTGAAGCTCGACATGTATGAATTGCAATATAAATTGCCAATATTGCCCGTGATGATGTTCTAACCCGCAACATCCCAAATCCGACATGGTATACGTTCGTTGTCCGGCTTACCGACACAGTGAGCATGATTCACCCGAACGGGGATGTCAGTCCCAAACAGATCTATTTATAACATTCGCGCTCACAAAAAGTAATTGACAGTTCATGATAATGGGCTCAGAGGGTTATCGCTACTTAGGCAAACACGTAATCATAATGTAAAATGTCCACTTGCGTCCAATTGTAAAACATGCATATGTTTCTCACCCCAAAACTTGTAAATCATTATAAATGTAAAACGTGGGGCTATGAACTCACCTTGAGTGAGTAAATCGATAATGTAAATCACAAACAGAAAATGCGTCACGAATACGCCCGAATGCAACCTAATTAATTATAGGTCGTATGAGTACTAAGTACTTTGAATATCTAATACCGTATATCATTCTATATAGCTACATCACCATCTAATTGTATTTGTGAAATCATATTTATAAAGTAAAAACGTTTATAAATATCTCTTTAGTAAAAACGGCGTAACTTTCTCGTTTTAAGTCCGTTTCTTACGTCCACGCTTTCGTATTAAGAAGTGTTATCAAAATATTACATTTTCATATTTTAAGTCCTCTGGTGAACAGTACTTTTTACTGTTCATATACTTTTATAAATTTAGCTATCGTAAACTCGTAAATGTCGTATCTTATTCGTTTTAACTCCGATTTTAGTGATTCTTTCGGGTACGTCTTCATAATTAAAAGTTTTATCTAACTAATGTATTTTTCAAAAATGTATCTGAGATGAATAGTGATTTTTACTGTTCATAGTTTATATAATTATTTTTATAAACTTTAATCATCGTAAACACGGAAAAATCACGTGAAAAATCCATAACTCCTTCGTTATTAATCCAAAAATTACGATTCTTATTGTTTTAGAATCCTAAAATTATGTAATATTTGAGAAAAATATCCAATTTTATATATCAGAAGTAGTGTGTAACTTGTTTTTATAAAATTTCTTTTATAAACACGTTTAATTAACGTATAACTTGAAATTAGCGTATCTCCTTCGTTATAAATCGGTTTTTCGAGTTTCTTACCTTTTTGGAATCCTCATGGGATGTATTATTTTATAAAAATATAAAATCAATAGGTTAAATTTTGAATTAAAACAGAAACTTTTGAGCTTTTTGTTAAAATGTGTTTTAAACTTGATTTTGTAACTTTTAAGTTTAACCACCTTGTTACAAGTCCATTACAACACTCATTATCACATGTATTACATTCCTAGGGTCCTTAAGTCCATCATTGTCCAAAAATGTCCAAGAATCACAAGATCCATATGTGTACATACTTATTTGTTCATTAACTTTCATAAGTATACATTTTAGGTAACTTGTTTATATAAACTTTTTATACATAAACCATACTTGTACATCACTTATACATCCATTATAACATGATATGAACATTAATACAACATATATAAAAGTTCACCAAATCATAAACAAGTGTAAAAATCCATTTTTACAAGTAAATAAGTCCTTAGATGGTGATTAACTACATAAACATCATATATGCATAAAATCATAAAAATAAAGAGATTAAGAGTTTTAGGTAACCTTAATATGAAGTGTGGTGATGAACAACACAATCTAAACCTTATTTTAGATGACAAACCCTAGCTTGCAACACCAAGAAAACCCTAGTTTTTCCAAAGAAACCCTAACTCCTTTTCCTGCTTCAACACTTGTAATCTTAACCAAGCCTTTTAAACCACCTTAGGATTAACTTAGAATTGTGATTAAGGAATAGTGAATTTGTTGTAAATGAGTTTTTGTATGGATTGCTTATGTTGTTTGATTGTTGTCGTGGCTAGGATGGAGTATAAGGGAGAGAATGAGTTGTTTTTACATAATCAAATAGAGTGTGTATTTCTTACTTGTTGCTAAGGCATTATATATACATTGACTAGTCCAAAGACACAATGAGGGTCTTAAGGAAAGTCTTGGTCCATATTACTATTTAGGAAAAGTAAGATAGAGCCCTTGTCTCCTAAATCATAAGAACATCCTATATTTCAGGAAGAAGTCTAAACTAGAAATATCTTTGCCATTTCTCAACCCTAACCTAACTGCCAAAAAGGCTATATTGTAAAAAGTTTTGTTATTTTTTTGAGTATGGGTAACAATTGTGGTATTTGGTTGAATGTGAAGAAAAGTTTAGAGGTCTTGGAATGCTAAACGTATTTTATCGCGAAACTAAACACTATACGTAACCAATAAAAATAAAATGGAACAAAGTTAATAAATTATCCGTCCAAAATAATCACTTAATAACACTTGCTTGAATGTAAATAATTAATTGTTTGATGCCCCTTTTACATTGAACGATAATTTTTAGCATTCGCGATTTTAACTTAACGATTACGATTTAAAAGCATGTTGGGCTAAATCCTCGATGGTTTCCCATGCTTCTTCTGGCCTTAATTTTCTAAGTCTCTCGCCTGCTACATAGTCGATGGCCATCTAGGTAGTGCGGTTGACATGATCATAAAAGACTTGAACTTGAAGCCATAAATCAAGACCATGATGAGGGACTTTTTGAAGTAAGTCCTTGAAACAAGTCCGCGTATCGTAGAGAGATTCATCTTGATGCTGTTAGAACATCAAGATATCCTTTCAAAGTTTAGCAGTTCTTCCCGGTGGGAAAAACTGGGCGAGGAAATGAGGGGTGAGATCATCCCAAGTCGATATGGATCCCGCGGGTAGATGATCAGCCAATTGATAGCTTGGTAACGAAGAAAAATGCAGAATAAACGTAAACGAGCAGTATTTCTTGTAGCACCATTAAGGTCAATGGAATCTAAAAT
>BQNB010144302.1:0-16873 GCA_026074375.1 Tanacetum coccineum
ATTTCGTTATGTGATGTTTAGTGGTTATGTTATTGTTTTCTCATGTAATGTCTATGAATTTGTGTTTATCTCTATTATATGTTGTCTATCATATGATGCTGGAAATCTAGTGCACTTGGGGGGATCATGTCATACTTCGAAATGAGATTGGAGGTACGGAGTGTACTTTCATCAAGTCACTTAACCTCTCACACTCTAATAGTGGTGTTCAACGAGCTTATGAACTAATTAGGTAGTAAAATTTGACTGAGTTCATCAGGGAGTGACTTATCAGGAGATTCAATCCTTCCATGAGTTATCTCATTAGAGAGCAACACTCATCAATGAGTAAACTCATCAGCAAGTGGTATTCATCAGTAACTTAACTCGTCAGCAGGTATGCTCTTTAGTGAGCGTGTTAATGAGTATCCAAGTTGTTGAATACATGACTTTGTTGAAGCTGGTTTGTAACTGCCTTGACCTATTAATGGGCGGTTTCAAGAATAACTTAATGACCATATTAATCGTTCATGTAACCACTATTGCTATAATGGGGGAGCATTATGAGGAAATTAATGGGCCTATTAATTCTCACAATTCCACTGACTTAGTATTCATCTCTATATAAAAGATTAACATATGCATGGAAAACACGCAAGCCAACCTAAACACTTAAAAACAAAAGGGTTTTTAGATTCCTTCTCAAATCAAGAACAAACACTTAGTCTTATCCCAAAGAGATATTCGTGATACCCAGTGTTTACGTATGGTATGTGAAACGTATATAAGAAAGGATTTGGGATGGTTGAGTTGTTTGGTTTCCCATGTTAAACGGTAAAGACCCGATGGTATGATTGAGATCATGAAGGTCGGTAACACTTAAACAAACCATCTATTTAGTGTATGGGAGTTACTGTGTGAACTTTTTTGGTGAAGTTGTGGGATGCCTTCTGTTGGGCCAATTCAGTGCCCAATGATCTTTCACTTAGGATTTGAATACAAAATAACCTAAGTGTTAATAACCTTTAACATTACAAGGTTACTGAGTGAATGGTTACTTAGTGAGTTGCCTTCAAGATGCTCAGACTGAGTCTATAAGAAAGACTCTAGCATTCATTGAGGCGGTTCTCAATGAATGAAGCCTGAGCCAAATAAGAAGGTGATGGGTTTAGTAAGTTGTGGTAATAGACTCACTAAACCCCATACAATCTCCAACAACTAGAAGATCGTGAAGACAAGAGACTTAAGAATATGTGGGATAGTTTGAAATGGAAAGTCCAAGTTCTTATCTACCTGAAGTCAAACTATCCTGAATATGGTATAAAGACAAGATCAGTGTCAGCACTGATCTTAGAAAGTGTTGTTGTCTCATACTTAGATTAGAAATGTAATAGAGACAAAGTTGTACGTTGTGTACTAGCCTATCAACATTGGGACACACACTTATCACCCATGTGGGTATGACCCTAGAACATGTCTTGTAAAGGAGTAGGTTAAGTTTGTGCATTCCTAGTTGTATCTTTCACAAACACCTACTCATCCAATATCTACTAAGTCCCTGAGTGAGCTCAGTTGGTTAGCATAGGAGTCAGCTTTGCATAACACTTTAGGTTGATGCAAAGTTGTTAGTGAGAAGACCACACACACACATTGTCATTCAATCCTCATTGTAGTCCGCATACAATGGGGTATAATTCTTAATAAAAAGAGTTAAATGTGGAAAAGTTAATTTTGTGTCTTTCTACTTACTCTTCTAGTTTTACTTACACAAAATAATTTCAAAAACAAATACATTACTTTACTTACAAGCCATGAGTTAGTAAATGATAACTTTGTAGTTATTGTTCACTAACTAAGAGGGAACAACAAGTGGTATCAGAGCAAAAGGTTTGTAAAACTTTTAACACTTAAATCTACTCAAAGTTTTTAAAACCTATATCCTAAAATACTGTTGTAAGTACTATACCCCAACTAGTTGACAAAAAAGGAGGTAGCTATGCTGCTATTGCTCCCAAACTAGAGCCGGGAAAATTTAATAAGTAGAAAAAGCGAATGCTTTGCTACTTATTGAGAATGAAACCCTACTACATCAAATGTATTAAGGATGGTCCATTTCAGCCAAAAACTGAAGGTGATATAAAGCATGAGTCCCAATGGACCATAGATGAGAGGAGGGTGGTCGTTCAAGACTAACGCCTTAAAAGCATCATTATGTCATGTCTACCAAATGACATAATGGAGTCGGTCATTAGCTGTGAGACAGCTAAAGCAACATGGACTAACTTGGTTCACAGCTTTAAAGGTCCCTCAGATACCAAGGAAAACAGGATCATGGATCTGAAACTTGAGTATCAAACTTTCAGGGCTAAACCCTCTAAAAGTATCTCACGGACCTACACCCGCTATAAGATCTTGCTCAATGAGCTTGCCAATGATGATGTTAACCTCTCTAAACATGAAATCAATGTTGGTTTCGTGAATAGTCTGCCTGAGAAGTGGTTAACCTTCTCTCAGGGACTGAGGAATGCCAATCATACTCAGACTCTTAACCTTGTAGATATCAATGAAAGGTTTGTCTATGAGGACAACCTAATCCAAAGAAGGTATCCTGACACCAAAAAGGCCATCTGATGACATCAAATAACATCTATTTTATAGCATCATTTATCCCATGTATTTAACCCATTTTATATAATTATTGCAAAGAATTGTTACTTAATCGTTTATATTTAAGAATTGTAGTAATTATGGAGTACTTGGTGAATATTAGCAAAAGGCGCGCATTTTGGAGCTTAAATGAAGATATTTTGAAGATTACTATTTTGAAGACCAATACGCCGTATCCATCAAGGAAGATACGGCGTATCCGTGCCTGCACTCACCAAAGACCACAAAGGAAAGAAGATCAATATGCCGTATCCAGAAGAAGTCAATACGCCGTATTGAAGATATAGTATGTGAATATTCTAGAAGATATCAAACGTGGTCCCTACTCCAAGAAACCCCCAATACGCCGTATCTAATCCCTTGGATACGTCGTATCGAACCGACTTTCAGACCCTATAAATACAAAACTCAAAAACTTTCAAACTTTAATACTAGAAGAAATCTAGTCCCTGAAAGTCAAGTTATAAATGAGTCTCTTAAACCCACTAAAGGATCTACTAATCTTGAATCATCTAAAGATTATGAAGCAGAATCTCTTACTCCTTTACCTCCCCTAAAACATCTTCAGGGAGCTTTACCAAGCTTAGAAGTAATGCAATTGACCTTTCAACCTTATTCTCCAAAAGAAAGACCAGGCTTAGGTATCATGAAACATACAAAGCCTAAAACACAAGATTCTTCCACTAAGAGTGTTTCAAGAACTATCACTGTTAGTGAGACCGAGTCAACCACACCTTCAATTCCTATTAAAGTCAAAAACACTGAACAAGAAACAAAGATGAATGAATTAACTAAACTTGTTTAGATGATAATTGATGAAAATGTCAATTCTACTCAAAAGACTCAAGAATCAAAATCACAGATTCAACAGACTAAGTCATCTAAGTTAGTTGACTCATCAAAAATGAGTCAAGATTTTAAACCTAAAGTTCAGAACTCTGGCTCATCTAAGTCACTCAGGCCAAAGCCTATTTAAAAACCACAACTTAAGTGTGAACTCAGTCACCATACCAATCACTCCACTGATGATTGTTATAGGATTCTCTACTGTATGATTGATGCATTATTTTATTTTAAATAATTAATTTCCAAGTTTTAAATTTATAAAACTCGTCTACCGATTCACGCACTAATGGGCAGAGAACCCGGTCGTATATAGTGCAGGTATTGGTAAATCCAAGGTCGTTCCCAAGAGCTAAGTGTAAATAGTTTTAATTTGATTGTATCACGGTTTTAAAAATAGTTTTGATTGATTTAAAGACTTTATCAGAAAATAAATTGCAGAAAGTAAATTGATATGAAGATAATATAAAGAAAGGCATGTTAACCTAGTTATTTTATTACTAATGCTATGAAGTTTACTTCCTGTGCAATGTCTAATTATTGTTTTATTAGTGGTTCTAATATCAATAGACCCGAATTGGCATTTGAGGTCTGTCCTATACTTACTCTACGATCCCAATTCCTAAGATCGCACGGGCAAGGCATCCGAGCTTGCAATGATTAATCCTCAACTATCCTAAAGACCTGTATATAACCTAGATAGATTATTAACCCTCTCTAAAAGAGTTTTTGCGCTTTTTAAGTGTTTAATGTGATAGAGGCGGTAATTTGGTAAATTCCTACACCAGGGATAGGCGCTAACCTACCCTAGTACCCTGTTAACCCCATGTTCAACAAGTCCGCCTAATAACAAAACTAACAGGATCCAAACCACCCTCAACACTATCAAAACTCAAGAATTAATGACTGAAGAGTAACTAATAACATACTTGATAAGGGAAAGAGAAGTAGTTTGAGAGAGAGAGTGGTTAGATGAACACTTTAGATAGAGAAAGTAAACATAGAAAGAAAATGCATTAAGTGTGTGAAACAAAAATAAACAACCAACACCCTCTCCAAGGCATGGAGAGGGTATTTATACATCCCTAGTGGCCGGCCTATGGTTAGCTTGTGGGCTTTCCATGGGCCTTTTACTCGATTAGATTACTATCATTACATTGGACTAACAACGGGCTATGACTAACTATTATTGGAAGTGGCCGATACTTTTCGTGTTTCTAACAATATCCTCCTAAGGGAGGTCACTCCAATTTACAAAGACTTAAACCTAGCATTATATGCTTTAACTTTAGTCTTGAGCTCGTAGTCTTTAACTTCAATCATTAACTTGTGAATTGATGTAGTGATACTTGACTTTAGGCATTGACTTGTATTTTTGGCTTATCATGAATGTGATCTTGAACTTCTTGAGATCATTAACCAAGCATAATCTCTTTTCGCCATCTTGTAAACTTTGCCATCTTGTGAACTTGTGACATTTGGACCGAGATGCTCATACTTTTCTTGATTTGTTAACTTGAAAGCTTTAATTATGCATCTTTCTTGAAGTTCTTTAACTTTAACACTTCATCGCTTCAAGAAGGATGTACGGTATCAGAGTAGTAGAAGTCTTGAAACATTTACTTGAGCTTTCATGGTATCTTTATAAATGTCGATCGAGTATGGCATGCGGCTATGAATATGTGAGTCAACTGGAACCATGTACCTTCACCTCCATCTTTAAGTATCATGCATTAAAACAGTTAGCAATAAAGCGGAGGGACGAATGTGGCTTTGTCATTCGCCCGTGTTTGGTTGGAGTAACCTTCGAATCAATGAGGATTGACCTGTGATCAGGTAGATTCAATTTAAGAAGAATCTCCTTGACAGGATTTCCAACTGAAGTATCAAATCTTTCTAACACATATGTATTAGATTCATCAAACTCAGCGTGTTCTCATTACCGGAACGTCTCAAAGCAGACAGCACGATAAGAGTGAACCAGTGAGTTACTGTCTCACCGATTGAATAGAAAGATCGATTTGAAAATCAATCGACGTGTCACTTGCTAAAGTGGTTTTGTGACACATCAAGAGTGTTAATCATTTCAAAAAATCATCATCAACTATCAATTCATTTACTGGAACAAGTTTGATTCATTTTAGAATCGCACCATCATTTCTTTCCAGTTGTCACAAGTTTGATTCATTTGAATCGCACAAGTCACCTACCAAGAGCTTGTTTGATGTTGGCTCAAGCAGTATTTCCATCGTCATTGTGAATACTTTAGTATCACTCTGATGTTCTGGCAAAATCACAAGGATAATGCATAAGACTCTTAGGTTATTACTTGTTTTCACAGTGTGTGAACAACAAATATATTTGAACATTTAAACAGTGTCCTAGTGAGATTTATGGATGATTTCTTTTGGCTCTAGACTCAATAGTGCACTTTGGTTTTAGTGATCGGAGGCTGGAGCATGCTGCCACCTTTTCAATACCAACTAACTCAGAGTGAGAAAGTTGATAGAAATGCGTGTAATCTCTGTGAGAAATGAAACATAAATCTTTTGAGAGATTCTGAGTGGCTAGGGAGGATTGTGCATTGCATCACTGGGTCCATGATGTCAGTCTTCAATGTTAGCAATCATCTTTGTGATTCTTGACAGCAGATGTATTGACTCGGTTTCTGCCTAAGTGTAAGGAGAGGTTCTTTCTTTTTACCTTTTATCTTAACTTTTTTTTTAATTCTTTAACCCCTTCAGCGCTTACCGAGACTTCATAACTAATACCTTGTTGGGTTTGTTTAAGTACTAGCTCCATCTCAGTCGGCACTTTTCCCTTATTCTCACTTTTACTCCTTTTTTCATACCTAAGGACTACTACACTATCTAGTGGAATATCCTTGGGTAGATCCCTCCGGTTCTGGCTGGATCATGGGAATGTATACCTAAACTTAAACACCTTATAACTCCAATTCAGTAAAATAAATGGTCGGTCTTTGGTATTTCCGTACTTTCCATCACATAACCATTTGCTCCCCCTTCATATGTGCATCGATTAATCAAAAGAGTTTAACACATATGTGGGTGAGCGTACACTTGAGTTCAAAACAAGTTCACATAATTAGCCATATATTTTAATCACATTTTCTCCCCTTATCAAAAATATTAAATCTATTGATATTTTGGATATCAATTGATTCAAATATAACTACTTTTGGGAAAAAAATGTCCAATTATTAACAAGCCGTATTAGGAACATTTTTAATGCTCCCCCTTAAATTATAAGGGAATTATATGGTGTTTGAGTATGTTAATTTGAAAATTTTTGAATTTACTAAGAAATTCTTGAAAATTTATACTCAAACACTATATGCCTGATTTTTAAGTATACACTACACATTTATATATTCACAAGATTATGTATGAGACAAGACTTGAAAATATTCAAACCAAAAATGACAAAGTCATTCTGTCCATGTCAGCAATATGTAGTCCGTCTCGATAATCTCCATTTAGAAGTTGTCTTAGCTTCCCCTCGAACCAGCAATCCTTTCTTGAGTAAATTCAAAACTTTCTTGCAAGCCGCATCAAGCAGTCTTGATGTATAAAGCCCAAATATCCGAAGTACACAACTAATTTGAAACCGTAACACCAAAGTCAATTAAGTCTCGGATGTCCGTATTTCTCCTTATACGATAGTGATGATATAAATTGAAACACCAAAGTCAACTAAGTCCCGGATGTCATAATTATTCACACCTAAGTCAAATAAGTCCCAAATCTACTCATTTCTTTCTGTAGAATACTGACTAACTTAATGAATCATCATACTTATCAAACCTATGTGTACCTCTTTTGTCAACTAATTTTACTCTCTTTTAAAATAAGCTTAGTGATTAATCGTTTGAGAAAGCATTTATTGAATTAGTAACCAATCTTCTCACGCTTAGAATAAATCTTCTTACAAACTTCCCCCTAGTATCTTAAATGATGCATACATGAAATGACAAGATATCTTTTCCCCTATGTGGATGAAATAGTGCACCCAAAAGTAACAAGTTAAAACACTGATTTTCTCTGCTGCTATGAAATTCGTCTTCCCGGAATGGCCTAAAATCAAAGAAGGATATGGACTCTATCATGTGTACTTGTTGTACGTTCTAGTGTATCTACTCCTTCCCCCTTGCTGGTTTTGATACCTCAGAATCAGCAAAACATTGTACGCACATATACTAGAGATCATGTTCGAAGAATTAATAAGCTTAAATCTATTCCGTGAGAATCAAATTCAAGGCTTTTAAAACTATGAAAGTATTTCCAGGCATTCCTAAGTCTTTTATAAACTATGAGGTGTTGGCAATATTAATCGTCTGTAGTTTAAAGCATGAATTCACTAAGTCTCAAAGTGTAAATAAGTCCCTAAAGTTTGAAACAAATGACATCTAAAGCCCTTGTAGTTAATATACATTAACTCCCCTTTAAATTGTTATCCGTCATTATCAAAAACTTTATCCGTATATTCCGTGACTTATTTTGAAAGATCTTTTAAAAGATTATTTGATGACGCTTTCTCCACCTCAAATAATGACCCCTTTTCTATTTAAAGAGCTATTGTCATTGTTTGAGTGGTCGAATTGTCTTTAAAAAATCTTTTTGTGATTACTAAAAACACTGATTCATTATGAAGACAACTTTTTACCAATAAAAATAAGATTTTTCTTATTTTAACAAATAAATGCATTGACACGTACACTTATTGTATATAGGAAGCACGGGTTGTGTTGCAAGTAAACACAAGCCTTTGCATGGTCATAAAGTAGACCATGCCCGAGAATAAATTCCTGTTATGAGGTCAAGTTTTCTTTTGATAATATTGCTTTAAGATGATGTATCGGGTTGTATTTGAAAATAATAGCAAGCCATTTTTGGCTGTTTTGAAAACTTTTGACTTCTGCGAGAACTTATTTACAGCCTCGTTTTCATTATTAAAGACAATTGTGAAGACCAGTAAAAGTTATCGATTTTCAGAATTAAATGCCATTATTAACTCTTTTTTATGTTTTTCTCATTTGTAATTTTTTCTTTGGTTTTAATTTTTTATATATTTGTATTTTTGTTTTTTATAAAGAGTTTTTGAAAATGAAAAATTCTTTTTGGTTTTCTAAAGTTTTTTGTTAATATATATTACATGATATTTAACTATGGTAACACCACATCTTCAGCTTCATCTGCATTGTTTTAGGGGTCTCCGGTGTAAATTTGCTTTCCAATCTTGTTGATAAGAAATTCAATTCTTTCTCTGGCCAAGGCCTTTTGTGAAGATGTCCGCTAGTGATACTCCGTATTGATCAATAGTTAAGCTCTACTACTTCTGTTCCTATTGCACTCTAACAACCTGTGTGATCAACGTATGCATAGCTGTTAGAGGCAATAGACGAATCCTTCTGGATTAACAGAGTCCTATTAACGGTTCCTATTTAGGTATTTTTTAACATTTATTTTTACAACATGTAAGTACTTTTTGGTAGGCTTTGCTGATACCGGGCACACATGCATACATCAAATGTTAGGTCTGGTCTACTGGCTGTGAGATACATAAGGTCCAACCAATTCTTATGATGTTGTAGGTCAAGGCTTTTCCCTTATGTATCTTTATCCAGTTTGGATTTCTCCACCATGGGAGTATCCATGGGGTCACTAGATTCCATACCATATTTTTTCAAAGATTATAGAGCATATTTAGACTGGTTTAAAAAGATGCCTCTAGGACTCTGTAAAATCTGTAGTCCTAGAAAAATGTGGTTTGCCCATCATCGAAATCTAAACTTAGAAACACATTATTTTTGAAATTGGTCACATAGTTCAGGTGTAGTAGACGCAAAGATTATATCATCAACATAGATTTGTACCAGGAGAATATCTTTGCCTTGTCTTCTGATGAACAATGTAGGATCCATGGTTCCTTTAGAGAATTCTTGAGAGAGTAGAACTTTGACAATAGATCGTACTACGCACGAGGTGCTTGTTTCAACCCATAGAGAGCCTTCTTAAACTTGTACACATGATTCGGATTGTCTTTATCCACAAACCCATCCGGTTGGCTGACATAAACTTCTTCGCATAGAATGCCGTTTAAGAATGTTGTCTTTACATCCATCTGGTAGACGATCATATTCATGTGAGTAGCAAATACGAGGAATATTTGAATAGCATCAAGTCTAGCCACAGGAGCAAAGGATTCCTCAAAATCAATTCCCTCTTCTTGATGGTAACCACGTGCAACTAATCGAGCCTTGTTTTTCAGAATTCCTTCTAATTCATCAAATTTCACCTTATAGATCCATTTTAAAGTAATAACCATCACTTTATCTGGACGAGGAACGAGTTCCCAGACTTCAAGACGTTCAAATTCATTTAGCTCTTCTGCATTGATCTTAATACCAACTGATTGAGTTAATGCGTCTTTATAAGTCTTTGGTTCAACTGATGTGAGGAAAGCATCATAGTAACAAAATAAGGCTTGTTCATGTAGTTGGAGTCTTGTGGAAACAGGTCTTTCGAGTTCACTGATGATGTTGTCTAAAGGATGATCCTTGGTCCATTTGGTAACGTGTTCCGAGTTAGGAGCAGCAGTGTGCACAATGGTGGGAATAACATTCAAAGAAGAAGATGCTTTAGAATCATTTTCTGGAATTGAAATGTGAAAGAATGGATCATTATTCATGTGTGCAACATCTAAGTCATGATTCTCTTCTTCAACATTGTTAGAAATGATAGGAGATTGAGTTTCGGGTGTTGTTTGTGAGTTGTAGGTTGATGGTGCATCTTGGTCAACGGTTGTGGGAGGTGACCAGTGATGTATGCGGGTTATGGGAGCTACTTACTTCAGCAATTGGAGCAATGACTTCAGGGGCTAGAAGATCAACACTAGGTGGATGATTGAGTAATTCGTTAAACAGTGGTTGAAACAGCAAATCCCAATCATTTCTTAAAGGTGGTACAAATGGTGTTGAAGGAGGAGGGTTTGGAATGAGTCATGAACTGATTGTTGCAGGAGTCATTTCATGAAGTGCAGGTTCTAAACTACTATGTTCAGAAGCCATCGCTGTCAGCTCATCAAAATCTACATGAATATTTGATGTTTGTTGGTAACATCAGGTGTAAATTCGAAATGCTTTATTTGTGGGTGCACAGCCAATGAATATACCAATATCAGCTTTCGGTTGTAACTTTCCCAAGTTCTCGTTATCATTTGTCGGATAACAAAGTGCACCAAATACGTGGAAAAATGATAAGTCTGGAAGTTTGTCATGTAAAAGCTCATATGGTGTTTTGTCATGACGAAGACGTATGATGTAACGATTTTGGGTATAACATGCGGTAGCAACTGCTTCTGCCCATAAGAATAACGGAGCTTTTGCATAAATCAACATTGTGCGGGTAGCTTCAATTAGCGTACAATTACGTCTTTCAACGACACCATTTTCCTGTGGAGAGCGAGCAATGGATGTTTCATGAGAGATGCCAACCTTCTCATAATATTTACGCAAAGTTTGATTAACAAATTCAGTTCCATTATATGTTCTAATTCGTTAGACAGGTACTTTAAGTCCACTTGGGTCATCCTTGTGAAACTTGATTATGAAATCTGAAGCTTCATATTTGATCTTATAGCACTTTACCTATGTAACTGTGTGTAATCTTCGACAATGACGAGTATGTACTTCTTTCCTTTAAACTCTTGCGACAACGCATTGGTCCTCAAATGTTCCATGTGCCAAAAGATAGATTTTTCTTGGGTTGGTGTCTTCAAATTTAGGTTTGTGGCGTTTCTTCTTGCTTTTTCCTATTGCACAAGAAGAACACGATGTCCTTTTCAAATTTTCTAGCTTAGGGGAGACCTTCAACAAGACGTGTCTAGGCTAAATGGTTGATTGCATCCAAAGTTCGATGAGAATAACATCAGACTGCCGCACATTGACTTTGTCTTTGAGGCCTTTGACAAGAGACATATGGGAGAGGACGCCATCATTTATCCAAGAGACAGTGTATACAAATTGTTACCTTGAGTCCGGTCAATAGATCCACGCCGTCTAGATTACGAATAAATCAGGTGTGTTGACGGAAAGCTACTTCAAGGTTCAAATCAAAGAATTGCCCAACGGAGAATAAGTTGTGTCCAAGTCCGTCCACGTAATAAACCCTTGAGATCGTAACATTCCTAATCTGATAATCACCGTATCTCATTATCTTTGCCACGTGATCATTTCCAAATTTGACTGTACCAAAAAATTTATTGACGAAATTGGTTAGCTGAGAGCGATCTTCGATCATATGCTTGGAGAAGCCGGAGTCCAATACAGAGAATCACATTTGGATGACCTGATATTCATTAAGACGAGATGTATGGAACATCAGAAATGATGGATCCTATAGAGTTTTATGGGTTTCTTTTTTGTTAGCAGATATAGATTTAATAATCTTAGGTTTGCTAACGGGAACATTAGTTTTAGATTTCCTAGGTTTCCTTGAGTAAACCGATGTTACTACAGGCTTAGGTGTATCACTTTCTAGAGCAGTTGGTTTCCTAAGGGGCACTTTAGCTGTGGTAATCCTAGTTAAAGGGCACGCATTTCCTACTATATTGAAGGTCCGACCAGTAGGTCTCCAAATGTATCTAATATTTATGAACACCTTTCTTGTTGGTTTCCAAACTTTTCTCTTTGAACTTTTCTTAACAGATTTAGATTTAGCACGAGTATTCACATCATTGATAAAATCAAGAACACAAATATCATGATTATCAGAAAGCATGCAACCATTACACGTAACACATATAAGTTCAAAATTCGCATTAAGCTTGGAATGCTGCACATTTTTAGTTTTGTTAGATTCTACAACACAATTCTTATTTTTCAAACTAGATTTAACTGTCCTAGAGTGGGCTTCTACTTTATTCTTCTGAGTACTACTTGGTGTTTGCTGAATCTTATCTTTCTTTGTTGGGATTAAAAGACTTCTTGATGATCTTGGAGTTACTGCTGCTAAGTTAATGTTGCTAGTGTATAAGTTACTACTGCTGGTGTTCAAAGTTACAACTGCTGAATCATAGAGAATATTCTAAGTTTTAGAAATATATTGTAAATCGACTAGGACTCCTTAGTGTATAAAAGGAGGTCCTAGGGGATAGAGTTTTAAGCAATCAATCTAAATCTAGAAATCATATGTTTTGATATTGTTATAGCTTCAAGGTTTTGTAACCCTAATACTAGGAGAGTATTCGTATTATTTGTAATAATAATATTGGAGCTTTTATTGTTGAATTATATTGTCTTGTGTTACTGTTTCATTAAGAATTCTTCTAATATTAAAGATTAGATTCCGCATAATCTTTAATATACTTAACAAAGTTTTTACAATAGTTGTGTTAGATTTATCTAATATAACTAAACCTTAAACAAGCTTAAGGAGTTCAATCTATTCAAGTGGGATCTAACAAGGGGTATCCTACATCCTGGGACAACGAGTGGTATCAGAGCTTGTTGAGAAGCTTTGAATAAGAAGAACCTATTTGAATACACAAGATCTCTTTGCTAGAAGATATGGATTCAGAATCTGCACATATGGTGGCTGCATCCAAGGTTCCAATGCTCAAACCTGGTGAGTTTGAGTTATGGAGGATGAGAATAGAACAGTACATCCAGATGATTGACTATGCTCTATGGGAGGTCATAGAGAATGGAAACACTACACCAAAAACAACAGTTGTGGAAGGTGTTGAGAAAGTAATACCTCCTACAACTGCAGAAGAAAAGGCTCAAAAAGGTTAGAAGTGAAGGCCAGAAGAACCTTGATGATGGGAATACCTAATGAACATCAGTTAAAGTTCAACTCCATCAAGGATGCTAAGTTACTGCTAGAAGCTATTGAAAAGAGGTTTGGTGGGAATGCTGCTACAAAGAAAACTCAAAGAAATCTCTTGAAACAGCAGTATGAAAACTTCACTGCTCCTAGCTCAGAAACCCTTGATCAAACTTTTGATAGGCTTCAGAAGCTTGTGAGTCAGCTGGAGATTTTTGGTGAAACACATTCATAAGAAGATGTGAACCAGAGGCTATTGAGAAGTTTATCACCAGAATGGAACACACATGCTACTGTGTGGAGGAACAAGCCTGAATTAGAGACAATGAGCATGGTTGATCTCTACAACAATCTCAAAGTGTATGAACCAAAAGTCAAAGGGACATTAAGCTCAAGTACAAGAACACAAAACATGGCTTTTGTGTCCTCTAACAACTCTGGCAGCACTAATGAAGCAATTAACACCGCTCATGGAGTTTCTACTATTAGAACTCAAGTTAGTACTGCTAACTCTACAAATGTTGATAACTTGAGTGATGCTGTGATCTGTGCTTTCTTTTCTAGTCAATCAAACAATCCTCAACATGCAAATGAGGACTTACAACAACTCCATCCAGATGACATGGAAAAGATAGATTTGAGATGGCAGATGGCCATGCTGACTATGAGGGCAAAAAGGTTCTTGAAGAACACTAGAAGGAAGGTGACTATTAATGGTAATGAGACCATTGGGTTTGATAAGTCCAAGGTAGAGTGCTACAACTGCCACAAGAGGGGACATTTTTCCAAAGAGTGCAGAGTTTCAATAAACCAAGACAACAGGAATAGGGAAAGCTCTAGAAGAGGTATGCCAATACAGATAACTACTTCTAATGCTTTGATATCATGTGATGGTATTGGTGGTTATGACTGGAGTGATCATGCATAGGAAGGACCAACAAATTATGAACTCATGTCCTACTCATCTTTAAGTTCTGATTCTGAGGTATCTAATGATTCTACTTGCTTAAAATCTTGTCTTGAAACTGTTGAAGTGCTTAAATCTCAATATGAAAAACTATTGAAAAGATTTGAGAAATCTGAGTTAATGGTTGTAGCTTATAAGACAGGTTTACAGTCTGTAGAAGAAAGACTTAAATTTTATAAAAAGAATGAGTCTGTTTATGTAGAAAAGATTACGGCTTAAAATGGGATATTCAAGTAGGAGAGATAACTATTGGGGAGCTTAGGAAGAAGCTAGAAATAGTTGAAAAGGAAAAAGATGGCATTCAGTTTAATGTAGAAAAATTTGAAAATGCATCTAAAATCTTAAACAAGATTATAAAGAGTCAGATTATAGACAATTGTAAGAAAGATTTAGGCTATAATGCAGTTCCAGCTCCCCTAACAGGAAATTTCATGCCTCCAAAACCTGACTTGTCATTTACTGGCTTAGAAGAGTTTACAAATGAGCATGTAGTTGAGAATAGTAAAGCTAAGGCTAGTGAATCAAAGACTAAAGCAGTTAGGAAGAATAATGGTGCTCCAATTATTGAGGATTGGGTGTTAGATAAAATGCGTCTCAAACTAAGATTGAAAAGAAAACAGCTAAGCCTAGTTTTGTTAAGATAGACTTTGTCAAAGCTAAACAAATGAACAAAACTAATAGGAAAACTGCCAAACAAGTTGAGCACAATAGGCAAAACACTCACATTCCTAGAGGTAATCAAAGAAACTGGAATAATATGATGTCTTAGAGACTAGGAAGTAATTTTGAGATGTTTAACAAAGCTTGTTATGTGTGTAGAAGTTTTGATCACTTACAGGTTGATAACTTACAGGTTGATTGTAATTATCAAAGGGTGATAAAAGGGTGAATCATCAGAATTTTGCCAAAAAGACTCACCCCTGCCCTAAAAAAACATGGTTCCAAGAGCAGTACTAATGAAGTCTGGCTTAGTATCAGTTAATACTACTAGACAAGTTATTGCTGCTCACTCAAAAACAACAATGATTGCTGCTAGACCAAAGCACATTTTTCTAAAACAACACATTCAATTGTTAAGAGGCCCATTCACAAGAATACAACATTTAAAAATAGTAATTTTAATCAGAGGGTTAATACTGTTAAGGATAAAAATGTTAATGCTGCTAGGCCAAAAGCAGTGGTTAATGCTGCTAGGCCAAAAGTAGTAGTTAATGTTGTTCAGGGAAATAATGTTAATGCTGTTAAGGCCTCAGCTTGTTGGGTTTAGAAACTAAAAAATAAAGTTTTAGACCATGTTTCAAAACACAACAATGCATTAATCACGCTAAATAAATTTGATTATATTGATACACAAGGCAGATCCAAGTCAGTGATGGCTTGGGTCCCAAAAAGAAATTGATTTTCTTATCTAATGTGCATGGCAATCCACAAATAGGTTTACATGATAAAGGAGTAATTGAGAGTGGATGGTCAAGGCACATGACAGGGAACATGTCCTATCTTACAGACTATGAAGAAATAGATAAAGGATATGTTGCTTTTAGAGGGAACCCCAAAGGAGGGAAAATCATAGGAAAATGTACCATTAAAACTGGTAATATAGATTCTGAAAATGTGTATTTTATGACAGAATTGGTGAGAATAAAAAATAGAAAGAGAGTTTTGGTGAGAAAAAGAATTGAAAGAATTAGTGAGAATAAAAACAGAAAGAGAGCTGTGTGAAATAAAAATAGACAGAGTGATTTGGTGAGAAAAGAATTGAGGGAAATGGTGAGTTGAAAAACAAAAAGAGAGATGAATATATTAAAAACAGACAAAGTGTTTGGAATGGAATTGAAGTTAATGCTGCTAGGCATAAACTTACTAATGTTGTTGGAAATTAATGCTGCTAGGCATAAACTTACTACTGCTATTGGAAGTTAATGCTGCTAAGCATGACTTACTACCGCTGTTGAAAGTTAATGCTGCTAGGCATAAACATACAACTGCTGGTGAACGTTAAAGTTGTTGAGGGTATTTTCATAAATACTTCGATTAAGGGTTTCAATCACTTATTTGATCGATTTCATTCACTCGTGTACTCTCTAATCTCAAACCTAACTCAATTTCATCAATCATCATCAAAACCCAGCCAAATGGCGAATCTGAAGTTTGCAGATACTCACAACATGGTCGCATTTTTGTCTAAACCTACTAAAAGTAAATTGTAGATTTTCTGAAAGTAAATTGTTAATCCCACTATATACACTTCGTGCGTTGAACAATTATGGGCTACTGTTAAGGCAAAAACTGTCAACGGGGAAGTATAGTTACAAGCCCTAGTGGATGGAAAGAAGATCATCATTACTGAGTCGATTGTAAAAAGAGATCTTCAATTTGAAGATGCTGAAGGTGTTGATTGTCTACCCAATGCTACCATCTTTGAACAACTTACATTAATGGGGTATGAGAAAACTTCACAGAAGCTTACTTTATATAAGGCATTCTTTTCCGCACAATGGAAATTCCTTATTCATACTATTCTACAATGCCCAAGTTCTAAGACTACTGCATGGAATGAGTTTAGTAGCAC
>BQNB010144304.1:0-13033 GCA_026074375.1 Tanacetum coccineum
TTTCTCTATTATATTTTTGTTTTTTGGCGGGTTCGGTCAGGGACAAAAGAGGGATGCTTTCTATCAGTCATACCGAAACGTGGTGGCTTTTACTTATTGCTTAATGGATAAAATGGTAATTTGACATCATTTGATTCACAAAGCTACATCAAAATGTAATAAGCAGTGGACACGTCATCACCATATCCCCTATTATGGCAATGATGTGTTAAAAGAAAGCAAAATATATAAACACTTCATAATTTATAATTGTTTTTCATATCAAAACTAAAGCATCATTAACGGAAAACCTGTTATATAAAAAAGCGTAATAGCTACAAGTATTGTGTTAGGAATGAAGAAGGTGTTAATTATTAATAGAATTAGTCTTTGTAAAAGTGTATAGTTTTATTAGTAATTGGAATGTAATAAAGTCTAACTTGGTCAAAATTAAGAAAGGTTGACCAAGGTTTGACAAAATGTTACGAAAATGATAGATTAGGAGATCAATAAGAATAAATACCCATCTAGGAGGGGTATTTATACATAACTTTCATACCTTGTACTTTACTTCTCCCTCTCATTTCTATTTTCCCTTTTGAATGAAAAATTTAAAAAAGATGAAAAATACTCTCTAGCTCCTCTCCTTTTTACTCGTAACTTTTGTAACTTGTTGAATAACCACAGTGTTTTTTTTACCAAAGTAACGTCATTTGATATGTCTAATGTACCTAAGGTGAACAAATAAATGAATAAAAATATGAAGAAAATATAACCAATAAACTATCAAACATAAAACGTTAATACACCATGAAGATGACATTGAACCAACACCTCAATAATCACCACATAATATTGAATTAGCAAACCTAACAAAACTTTGGAAAGCAACACGTAACTAATTATAGAAGACACCGAATTAAGACCTTATATATGTTCACCAAAGCTCATGGAGCTTTCATTAATCTTTTCATATATCACATACTTTTTCCGAAAGAGACTTTGACATGAAGACCTTTCCTTTGCTCACTGCCTTTCTTCTTCTCCATGTGCTTACGGGAATGGTTCAAGGTTATAAACTATTTAATAGGTTTTCGTGTTTTATATGTTTGAGTTTATGTACATAGTATATTATTATATATGATGCATGTACCTTGAATATGCATACTTTACATATATTGATGATGGGAACGTGCAACGTATGTCGGTTTCACGTACAAATAACTTTGAAGTTAAAACTTTCTATTCGAACTTAAACAAACTTTGTTTTGTTCTACCGTCTAATTTATATCTAAGTTGTAACGGAATATTTAAACCTTAATTTACTTTATTACTTTAAGATTTCAATTATTTTGATCGAATTCATGCTAGAAACCATTTTGTATAGATAAGCACAGGCTACGACTAGTGGGAAAAATTATGCTTAGATTAAACCTTAAATATAAGAAACCGAATAAAAATAATATATTAAAAGTTAATCGTTCTCGATTGATGTAGAAATCATCATTTATTCGGGATCCGTGTTGTATAAACACGATGGCATATAGATTATCTAAATTTTATCTTATCACATATATTTCAATAAAGTAAAGGACTACATAACATTCGATCTTCTAAGTAATTGATACAAGAGAACGAAACGTTATAAACAGCGGTAAACTTAAAATTATATATAAAATGCTCTAAAAAATTGTCAAAATCTATAAGTTTAGAAACTAATAAAATCAACTACAATTATATTTTAGTGTATTGTTCATTATGACTTGCCGATGAAACGCAAAAGCACATGTACAAAATTATTGATATGCTAGAAAATTTATGTGTTTTCTTTTTAAACAAGATTGAAATATTATGTATTATCTTTATCTATGTATATAATAAACCCTAAATGCATTGTGATTATAGTAAGCATTAAAAAAAAGTAGGTGAATGTTACCGATAATAATAGCTAGCATGTCACTAATCAAATGATTTTTTGGGTGAAACGTTCTTGTCAAATCATTGATAATAAAAATGGGTTCATAGGATGGGGGGTAACAATATAATTTTTATTAAACGCATGTATTTTTGGGGTATAAGGTACAAATAAACAAACAAAAAAAAACCAATCAATCAAGATAAAAAAAAAAAAAAAAAAAAAAGTAATATCACAACCAAATTAAAAGACAATAATATACAGATGGACTAGAAGAACCAACCTAACTCGAAAAATAGCAAAAGAAAAACACACTGGCAACATACAAAGACAAATAATACAAATATAAAAATTAAAAACTAAATAAGATAACGGAAAGAGACTGACCAAACTTTTGGCACAAAATGAATAGAAGAAAAACATTGTGAGTAAATAATAATTCTAACTATATGTTATACATTAATACCACAATTTATTGTGAAACATGACTATAAATTTCCCATCGCTCAAGCATCAAAACTCTGAACAGACCCAATCTTTCATAACAAAAGCCATCATTTATTTATTACAGCCTTGCTTTAAACTCAGTAAGAATCCAAAATATGTTTTCGAGAACATGTTGGAGCGAAAGCACCAGGGACAGCGAATAAGATTGTCTTCTTGGACCTTGTTAGGTCGGATATTGTGGTCGTTTGTAGCTCGTTGTCTTAGTCGATATAAGATAAGGTGGCGTCGGGTAACTTGTCACCCACGAATATTATAGTACTTATTTTCGAAAAATTGGTGGATTTGAGGGTGTGCTTTTGGTGAGTCAGCTACGCTGGTGGAGAGTTGGGGGGGTTGGGGGGGTTTGGTTGTGGAAAGTTTTTTTAAAATTATAGGAAGTGCGCAGAGGCGGTTCGCAGTGGTCGAGAGGCGGTGATTTTCCTTCGTTTTTGTTTGGGATGGGTTTGACCATAATTATATTGTGCCGTAGTAGTGTTTGAGCTCGTCGCCGCATTCTTTCCTGTTTCGATCAACCCTTATTTTATTTGGAGCGATCATGTTCCGTTTCGTACATGTTTGGGTCTGGGTCAAAGCTTTGTGTCTCATCGACTTTGATACATGTTCAAGAGTGTTAGCGGAATCATAGTCTTGGCTTATGGTTGCTCAAGTTAGCAGTTCGTATTTATGTTGGAGTTTTGAGTCGTGGTTGACTCTTGTGGAGGTAAATTTTGAGCCACCATCGTTTAATAATCAAATGTTAGTTTTGCTATTTCAGTAGTCAGTTTTTAGTTTAAACACTAAGTTACGATAAAATCATAATCGAAAACAACCATCCGTGATTTAACTTGCGGACATAAACTTTTGAGTCTTAAACAAAGATAAACTGTTTAAGAATCGAACAAAGATAAAAGTGCCCTGTTAACATTGTTGAAGAAGATGAAATCTGCACTTTTGCTTTGTAAAATTAAATTTTAAAGAATTAAAAACTGAAAATAAGTTAAAAAACTATTAATGTCAGAGATGTAAGTTGGGTGAAACAGACATGGTCTTCCTAAAAGCCATTTTTGTATATAAACAAGACATGTTAATATAAAGTTTTTGTAAACAACTCACATTCAACATGTCAAGCTAAACGCTTTTGAAGAAACTATTACTAAAATAAAACATGACAATAGACATACAACTCACGTACCAGTGAGTTAGATTCTAAGCATTATTGATTATATAATCAAAAATGGAAATACTTGTAGGATAAAAATGAGTTTAAACAGAAAGACTAAACCACTAATTAGTTGGCTCGTTATTAATTTGTAGTCGGTATATATGTGTAGATCGTTGGACCGGTAAATAAGTTTGGAGGTTGTTTAGCATTAAGAGTTGACGGATATATCTACTCCTTTTTCTTAAGCTTTCATTGGGTGTAAATATTAGTAGGGATACTGTTACATCTTCTATTTATTATTGTTATGATCCATTGATTCTTTCGTTGGCATTGATCATTAGACGTTTGCTTCTTTGTTAGTAAAAATGTTTAATCTTTCATTTTGAGTATTCTTTGTTCGTAAAATAACCTCTTTACTTAATGATACAAGAGAACGAAAATTATAAACAAATCGAGTTGGATACAGTAAACTTTAAAAATTATATATACAAATAGTCTAAAAATTTGTCAAAAAACCCTAAAAATAAATTATGAATTTCTTAATGTCATACAATGACCTAAAATACGAGGTGTTATAGTTGGTTTCTTTCACTTGCGTTTCTTATCGGTATATATATTCTATCCTTTCTTTTAATGATTCTTATGACATTCGATCGGTTTCTATTTTCACCTTTGCAATCATATATATGTTTCATATTATTTGATTTGATATTCGTTTTCTACCATATTTGATAATTCCATTCAACCCCTTTAACTCGTTTGACACATGCTTCATTTCACATTGCCATGATATGACCTTATTCGTTTTGTTCAGACATTACCTTTTGTTGACATATTATGTTGGTTTTGATGTGCTATATGAACCCTTTCTTTTGTTCTTATGCCCGAGCTATTGACTAGCCACGGAGGTACCATTGCCACGTTATTGTGGAACCAATAGCGTGACAATATCTGTGGCGGTTTGATTAGTCCATGGCGTTCTCATATTTCTGTGATCTATTATTCACTTTGCCGTAAATGATTTTGATTTGTAGGGAGCGTATGGATGCATCATAGTTACTTTGTTCAATTTAGTTTTGATGAATGAATTAGTGTGGTGCCAACACCCCCATTTCACATTTTGTAAGGTACATCTGGAGTGAGCTCCTATGTACAATTCGATATGATATGAAATAATGTATGTTTGGTTGTTTGGTCTTAGCATGTTGCATGCGTTAGACATATACGTTTCGTTTCGCTGGCCAATTCTATATGTTTCGTTTCGCTGTAAGTTTCGCTTGGCTGCCTACTCCGTTCAGCTCTTATAATACTTGAGATCTTTTATTACCCTGGTTTTAGTGATTCTATTTCATTTACTTATGCCTACTTGATCTATCCATGTTTTTATATATGTGTTAACTAAGCTATTTAGCTCAGCTTCATTTCTTTTCCCTGCGGCAAGTAACCAAGAGAATTTGGGATACGAGTGAAGAGTGCATAAGAGTTCATATTGGACCATCTTTAGTAAACTTGCATACCACATCTACAGTATAAGCTATTTAGAAGTTGGATTTTGGATCCCTTGTTATCATAGAAGACCTTTTTGTTATAGACTTTGTATTTCCTTAGTATTTGAAATTTTGCCAACCTATTTTATTAGTAAAGTCTTCCACTTGCGTATGTATTAGTTCCTTAAGTGTGACATTTGTCCCTGTTTTGGGGCGGGGTGTTACAATGGTACTATCATTTCTATATGCGAAAGGGATTTGGTAAACCACGGTGTGAACTTAGCACCGGTCAGGCCACGTTTTAGGGGAACGAACGGGGAGACTTAGGGTACCCGATGCTCTTATAGTCATTGGTGCGTGCAAACCAAATGTTACACAAAAATTTGTAAAGATAAGTAAGTAAGTGACCATTTGAGACATAACTTTGAGTTTATCATCTTAAACATTGTATAAATCATAAAAATAAGTGAAATATATAGAACAAATTACCATAAAAATAGATGACACGTGACACAATAATAAATCTTAAATTTTTTGAAAATGATAATAAAAAAAACCATCACACTAATGACAACTAAACCAATCTTTTATTATATTATACTAGTATCATGACCTGCCCGATAGGCAGGCGATCTTCATGAGTTTATTACATATAAATAAATCATGACAACATGCTATGGATATAACATTAATTTTAAATTTGAAAAAGTGAATGAATTAAAGTATACATCACGTGAAATAAGTATCATTGTTCATCCAACATCAAACAAATCATAGAATTCTAGCATATAAAAAACGTCAAAATTATAGTGTATCTAGTCATCTTTGGTCACCATGTCATCAAGAAAGCCCATAAAACTCAGTTATAACTCACGAACTGGTCTCATATGAAGCTTCTTTGTTAATATACTTGAACTCTCAATGGTATTGAAGCCACTCTTTTCCCATACCTCTCATATGCATGTAAACAAGGCAATCAAATTAACCATAAGTGATATGAGAATTGCATGACTTTACTACCTCCCGATTTGCATTATATTGTGATAAAATGTACCATGAGAAATGAGAGTCGTAATCCATATTTTGTAAACATATGAAACTACAAAAACACATGAATTTGTAATGGTATAAATTTTAATGAATAATGTTTATGTTTCGGGGACAAGCTTCTTTGCTTTGGGTGGAATGATAATTATGCCGCACATATACCACTGAACGTGTACAACATTATTACAAAAAAAGAACCAAACATCGGCAACAAATGTTGTAAACCATAACATCACAAAACTATCCGTCACATAATTATTTTAAATTACAGGCACACCCTTAAATGATCCGGTGCAAGATTTGAACGACACACTTATAATATTTTGGAAGGTAAATGAAGCCTTAAACAACCAAGCACAAATCTCCAATGACACGCAAAAAAAGCAGAATAGTCGTTTACCACACATAACATCAACATTTTAGGATATTTCTTCCCAGAAAAAACATGTTGTAGGCTTTACCTTTCCAAACAACCTATATAAATCCACAGATAACAAAATCATGACATCGACACAACAATTGAACGCTTTTTTTAGATTTATTACTCTATAAAAAACTATTGGGTAATATTTCATAACTTGTCACATAGTCATGCAGTGGTTTTAATTAATTTTACTTTTGGCCAAGGCAACATCTTTCGGTATAGCTAATGAATATAATGTACTACTTCAATATTTAACTCATTTTATTCACAATTTAAAGATGTTTTTATAAATATATTTTTATAAGCTAACCCATAAGTATTTGATAAGCAAAGTTCGTTATATAAAAAACGTAATAGCTACAACGTTCGGGTAATTTTCATAACTTTCTGAATAATTGGAGAGTGTTTTTTACCAAAGTAACATCATTTGATACGTCTAATGTACCTAATGTAAACAAACAAATGAATAAAAATGTGAAGAAAATATAACCAATAAACTATCAAACCTAAAACTCTAATACACCATGAAGATGACATTGAACCAACACCTCAACAATCACCACATAATAATGAGTTAACAAACCTAACAAAAATTTGGAAAGCAACACATTACTAATTATAGAAGACACCGAATTAAGACCTTATATATGTTCACCAAAGCTCATGGAGCTTTCAGTTATCTTTTCATATATCACTTACTTTTTCCAAAAGAGCCTTTGACATGAAGACCTTTCTTTTTCTCACCTCCTTTCTTCTTCTCCTTGTTCTTACGGGAATGGTTCAAGGTTATAAACTATTTTATAGATTTTTGTGTTTTATATGTTTGAGTTTATGTACATACTATATTATTAAATATGATGCATGTACTTTGAATATGCATGCTTTACATATTGATAATTGGAACGTGCAACGTATGTCGGATTCACGTACAAATAACTTTGAAGTTAAAACCTTCTATTCGAACTTAAACACACTTTTTTGTTCTACCGTCTAATTTATATTTATGTTGGAACGAAATACTTAAACCTTTATCTACTGCATTACTTTAAGATATTAATTATTTTGATCGAATCTAATGCTAGAACCGTTTTTTATAGATAGCAAGGCTACGATTGTGACTCCGACATGGACATGGAAAGGGGGTTGTTACTCTGGTGATGTTGGAGATGAGTTTTTGTATTGCTGCAAAGACAAAAATTTGGTAATCCTCAAATGTTGGACGAAGTTTGCAGAGTGTGAGAAATTGTGCTGGATTAAACCAGGAACATAATAAACAAACAATATTATTTTATATTATATGTTAATCGTTCTATTGATGTAAAATTACCTTTATTCGGATCTGAGTTGTATTACACGTGACATATGTATTATCTAAAGTTGTATCTTATCACATATATTCAATAAAAGTTAAAGTACTACATAACGTCGATCTTCTAAGTAATGATACAAGAGAACGAAACTTATAAACAAATTAAGTTGGATACAATACACTTTAAAAATTATACACACAAATAGTCTAAAAATTGTCAAATTTAATAAGTTTAAAAGAATATAAAATCAACTACAATTATATTATAGTTTATAGTAGTGTTTATTATCACTTACCGATGAAACGCAAAAGCACATGTAGGAAATTATTGATATATACTAAAAAATTTATGTGTTTTTTTTCTAAACAAGATTGAAATATTATGTATTATCTTTATTTATGTTTATCAACGCAAAAGCACATGTAGGAAATTATTAATATATTAAAAAAATTATGTGTTTTCTTTCTAAACAAGATTGAAATATTATGTATTATCTTTATTTATGTTTATAATATTGTGATTATAGTACTGTTATTAATAAAGTTGTGAATGATACCGATAATAATAGCTAGCATGTCGGCTCATATGATTTTGTAGGTGACGTTTTTATCAAATTATTGATAACAAAAAATGGGTTCTAGGATGGGAACAAGATAAAAAATTTATTGAACGCATGTATAAGTACAAATAAACAAACTTTCTAATCTTTTGGCACAAAATGAATAGAAGAAAAACATTGAGAGAAATAATAATTAATATAGTATGCATAATACCACATGTTTGTGAAATCACCATTTCCATCACTCAACATCAAAACTCTGAACTTCCCATGCTTTAAGCTTGTGACAATCCGTATTTTTCAGGTCATTTCACGTCCATAAACTCAAAACTATTTACTTTGAACATTTACATGTTTGCTTTTACGCGTAACCGGTAAGTTAAATCGCGCAACTCGTAAAACAACTTTAAACGTAAACCGGCATTAAACAGATATAAGTTTACTTCAAATATGTGTTATATGACTTTTGCTAATATAATTTATAAGACAACACAATTTATTTTGCAAGTTTTACATAAACACTCAAATATAACCTAGAACGGAAGTGATCCCGTAAACTGTAAAAAATGTCTTTGGAAGCACAACAACTCTAGAATACGCTTAGTCTACTTATAATAAATATATTAATGTACTTACGGATATGTTTTTTATGTTACATGTATTTCATTTCATTATTTTACGTAAACTATTTACTTTGAACATTTACATGTTTGCTTTTACTTAGAAATTTTTTTTACCAAAGTAACGTCATTTGATATGTCTAATGTACCTAAGGTGAGCAAATAAATGAATAAAAATATGAAGAAAATATAACCAATAAACTATCAAACATAAAACGTTAATACACCATGAAGATGACATTGAACCAACACCTCAATAATCACCACATAATATTGAATTAGCAAACCTAACAAAACTTTGGAAAGCAACACGTAACTAATTATAGAAGACACCGAATTAAGACCTTATATATGTTCACCAAAGCTCATGGAGCTTTCATTAATCTTTTCATATATCACATACTTTTTTCGAAAGAGACTTTGACATGAAGACCTTTCCTTTGCTCATTGCCTTTCTTCTTCTCCATGTGCTTACGGGAATGGTTCAAAGTTATAAACTATTTAATAGGTTTTCGTGTTTTATATGTTTGAGTTTATGTACATAGTGTATTATTATATATGATGCATGTACCTTGAATATGCATACTTTACATATATTGATGATGGGAACGTGCAACGTATGTCGGTTTCACGTACAAATAACTTTGAAGTTAAAACTTTCTATTCGAACTTAAACAAACTTTGTTTTGTTCTACCGTCTAATTTATATCTAAGTTGTAACGGAATATTTAAACCTTAATTTACTTTATTACTTTAAGATTTCAATTATTTTGATCGAATATAATGCTAGAACCGTTTTGTATAGATAGCAAGGCTACGACTATGGAGAAATTATATGTTAATCGTTCTCTTGATGTAAAATTATCTTTATTCGGATCCGTGTTGTATTACACGTGGCATATGTATTATCTAAAGTTGTATCTTATCACATATATTCAATAAAAGTTAAAGGACTACATAACATCGATCTTCTAAGTAATGATACAAGAGAACGAAACTTATAAACAGTAAACTTTAAAAATTATATATAGAAATGCTCTAAAAATTGTCAAATTCTATAAGTTTAGAAGACTATAAAATCAACTACAATTATATTATAGTGTATTGTTCATTATGACTTGCCGATGAAACGCAAAAGCACATGTAGGAAATTATTGATATACTAGAAAATTTATGTGTTTTCTTTCTAAACAAGATTGAAATATTATGTATTATCTTTATCTATGTTTATAATACCCCTGAAATGATATTGTGATTATAGTAGCATTATAAATAAGTATGTGAATGATACCGATAATAATAGCTAGCATGTCACTTCAAATGATTTTGTGGGTGACGTTTTTGTCAAATCATTGATAATAAAAATTGGGTTCTAGGATGGGTAACAATATAATTTTTTTATTAAACGCATGTATTTTGGGGTATAAGTACAAATAAACAAACACCCTAATCTTTTGGCACAAAATGAATAGAAGAAAAACATTGTGAGAAATAATAATTAATATGGTATACATAATACCACATGTTTGTGAAATGACCATTTCCATCACTCAACATCAAAACTCTGAACTTCCCATTCTTTCATAACTAAAGCATCATTAACCAGAAGTGCACACAATATATTAACAGCCTTTGCTTTAAGCTCAGTAGATTCCTAGAAGATGTTTTCGAGAACATGTTGGAGCGAAAGCACCAGGGACAGCGAATAAGATTGTCTTCTTGGACCTTGTTAGGTCGGATATTGTGGTCGTTTGTAGCTCGTTGTCTTAGTCGATATAAGATAAGGTGGCGTCGGGTAACTTGTCACCCACGAATATAATAGCACTTATTTTCGAAAAATTGGTGGATTTGAGGGTGTGCTTTTGGTGAGTCGGGTACGCTGGTGAAGAGTGGTGTGTGAGGAGTATATGGACGTGCGCGGAGGCGGTTCACGGTGGTCGAGAGGCGGTGATTTTCCTTCGTTTTTGTTTGGGATGGGTTTGACCAGAATTATATTCTGCCGTAGTAGTGTTCGTATTCGTGTTTGAGCTAGCCGCCACATTCTTTCCAGTTTCGATCAACCCCTTATTTTATTTGGAACGATCATGTTCCGTTTCGTACATGTTTGGGTCTGGGTCAAAGCTTTGTGTCTCATCGACTTTGATACATGTTCAAGAGTGTTAGCAGAATCATAGTCTTGGCTTGTGGTTGCTCAAGTTAGCAGTTCGTATTTATGTTGGAGTTTTGAGTCGTGGTTGACTCTTGTGGAGGTAAATTTTGAGCCACCATCGTTTAATAATCAAATGTAAGTTTTGCTATTTCAGTAGTCAGTTTTTAGTTTAAACACTAAGTTACGATAAAATCATAATCGAAAACAACCATCCGTGATTTAACTTGCGGACATAAACTTTTGAGTCTTAAACAAAGTAGAAACTGATTATATAGAACAAAGATATAAAGGGCCTGTTAACATTGGTTGAAGAAGATGAAATCTGCACTTTTGCTTTTGTAAAATTAAATTTAAAGAACTAAACTGAAATAAGCCTAAAAAACTATAAATTCATATATTAAGTTTTGTAAACAACTCACTTCAATCATGTGAAGTTAACGCTTTTGAAGAACTAGTACTAAAAGTATTCATGACAATAGACATACAATTCACGTACCAGGTGAGTTAGATTCTAAGCTTTTGATTATATAATCAAAATGGAAATACTTGTAGGATAAAAATGAGTTTAAACGGAAAGACTAAACCACTAAGTAGTTGGCTCGTTATTAATTTGTAGTCGGTATATCTGTGTAGATCGTTGGACCGGTAAATAAGTTTGGAGGTTGTTTAGCGTTAAGAGTTGGCTGATATATCTACTCCTTATTCTTAAGCTTTCATTGTTTGTAAATATTAGTACGGATACTCTTACATCTTCTATTTACTATTGTTATGATCCATCGATTCTTTCGTTGGCATTGATCATTAGTCGTTTGCTTATTTGTTCGTAAAAATATTTAATCTTTCATTTTGAGTATTATTTGTTCGTAAAATATCATACTCGGCATAACCTCTTTACTATTCGTGTTCCTCTTAGTTCTTTCACTTGCATTATATCTACGCTTCCTTGGTTATTCCGTTCGCATTGATTATTGGTACAAAGAGTCTATTTTCCTCATTTATCGTTCTTGATACGTATTGTTATTTGATATGTACTTCCTTGGTCGTTCGTACGTTTTGTTGGTTTCTTTCACTTGCGTTTCTTATCGGTATATATATTCTATCCTTTCTTTTAATGATTCTCATGACATTCGATCCGTATCTATTTTCACCTTTGCAAGCATATATATGTTTCATATTATTTGATTTAATATTCGTTTTCTACCGTATTTGATAATTCCATTGAACCCCTTTAACTCGTTTGACACATGCTTCATTTCACATTGCCATGATAATGAACTTATTCGTTTTGTTCAGACATTACCTTTTGTTGACATATTATGTTGGTTTCGATGTGCTATATGAACCCTTTGTTTTGTTCCTATGCCCGAGCTATTGACTAGCCACGGAGGTACCATGGCCACGTTATTGAGGCACCAATAGCGTGACACTATGTGTGGCGTTTTGATTAGTCCACGACGTTCTCATATTTCTGTTATCTATTATTCCCTTTGCCGTAAATGATTTTGATTTGTAGGGACCGTATGGATGCATCATAGTTACTTTGTTCAATTAAGTTTTGATGAACACCCTCATTTCACATTCTGTAGGGTACATCTAAAGTGAGCTCCTATGTACAATTCGATATGATATAAAAGAATGTATGTTTGGTTATTTGGTCTTAGCATGTTGCATGCGTTAGACATATACGTTTCGTTTTGCTAGGCATTTCTATATGTTTCGTTTCTCTGTATGTTTCGCCTAGCTACCTACTCCGTTCACTTATAATACTTGAGATCTTTGATTACCCTGGTTTTAGTGATTCTATTTCGTTTACTTATGCCTACTTGATATATTTGTGTTTTTATATCTGTTTTGTATATGTGTTCACTAAGCTATTTAGCTGAGCTTTATTTCTT
>BQNB010144305.1:0-16872 GCA_026074375.1 Tanacetum coccineum
AAAAACAAGCCGCTTCGTGGGAGTTCACCCCATGCTTATCCTTTCTATTTTCTTTCTATTTTCTATTATCAACTGTGTTGTGTTGAGAGAGGCTTGTACTCTCTCCGATTTCTCGATGTTTGTGCTTGTTTGCTGTGATTTTTGCAGGATTCTTCCAACAAATTCTTTGAAGCCTCTCGTGTCCAGTTGATTTGTCCCATTCAACTCGAGCTTCTCATCCTTTGTGTGAAATTAGTTTGGGGAAATCCATATCCTTTTTTCTTATCGATTAACGTTTATCTTTGTATACCTCATAAACGGCTTAGATTTTCGTAGAGACCCGACTTTAAACATTGAGGACAATGTTTCATTTTAGTTTGGGGAAGGGAATCTATCGATTTGATGTTGTTTGCTTATTGTTTTGTTCTCACGTACCCGTTTTCCCACAAAAATAGCAAAAATTTTAAATTTTTAAGTTCTTAGTTGTCATAAAATATATTAAAAAAAATGTTAGGACAAAAATGTAGGTTTTCCGTTGGTAAGAATAAGAAGTAATTTTTGACCCGATCGTACGTGTAGAGTTCTAGCTTTCTCCCTTAACAATTAATGATGATAGTTTGTGCTAGTCTCACGTAGACTTTAAACATGCTAAACTTGAATCATTAGTAAATGAAAACTTGTGCTAATCTCAAGTATATTTTAAATATGCCAAGTTAGAATTTATATAGGCTAAGTGTTCGCGAATCTCTTAGAGATTTTAAATTGCAAAGAACAAGAAATGATAGTGTTATTTATAAGTCATGACATTAAACGTAGAATAGTTGGATTTCTTTCAAGCTCATATGTATTAATTGTGGCTTTTTCTCCCATTAGCTTGTTTCACCTTTATATAGAAATGTTTAATAAATAGAGTTGTATGGTTTTTTGGTTAATAATTAGCTAATAGAAGTTTTCTTTAGTTCCTTTGTGATTAGGATGAGTACACATCAGGAATACTTAATTTGGCATATTATATGTATCATTAAGAAATATTTTGCTTATTCCTTAAAGAGCCTTAGGGTATATGGGATAAGTAGAATTCAATAATAATCCGAGACTGATAAAAGTTTGATGTATCTTGCCGGCTCACAACCGATGTTACAGCCTTCTAAAAGGTCGAGGAAGTTACCGAAGTCGAAATATGATTGCTACATCCTGTCGGAGGCGTGGCAGATGTTGTAGCCTTCTAAAGGACTAAGGTAGAATAATATTGCTTAATTTTTTGTCTTACTTTGTGCCTTAAAGAGCCCAAGGGTATATGGTACAAATAAGATTGGTCCATTCATGTCTTAAAGAGCCTTAGGGTATATGACATGAATGGTGCCCTGCTTAAGTAGCCTAATAAAAGCTAAATTTTGGGTGCCTCGATGTGGACTTTAATCTTGATGATATTTGATCTTTTGAAAAGAGCTAGGAGCTAATTATTGTGTTCTTACCATTACGCTTTATTTTTGGAATTAATAAATATCGAAACAAGTCTTAAAGAGCCTATGGGTATATGACTTAAGTAAAATCTTGAGAAACAAAAGTAGGATTTGCGGGAGGAAAAGTAAGTACACAATTAATATTTATAAGTAGTGTTAGTGTCATGACTTGTAATTAACAATGATCTTATTTTTAAGCTTAACATGGGAAAAGTGAAAAATCGGGGATGATGAAGTTATCTTTTAGACACTTAATCGTGCTTTTTATTCTATGATCCTAAAAGTTACCAATGAGGTAATGAAAACAATACATTATGTCAACACAAATAAGTTGTAGTTAGGAAGTTAATTATCAAGAAAAATCATATTAACTCTCTCAAACAAAAATCTTTGCTACTTTTCAAGGGTTTAGTTTGGGGAAGTTTCGAGGTATTTGGTTATAAGGTATGTGATATTGCGTGAGGACACTCAATCGTTTATGAACAAATGGAATACTCAACACCAAACACAAACGCACTCAAAAAGAGATTATCAAACACCTCAAAAAATATATCATGAACCTATTTAATCCACTTAACACACATAAATTACACATAGCACACAAGAATCACACAAAATGAACTCTTAGCCCTTTTTAAAGGTATCACTAACGTGATTAAATCACGGATGTTACAAATGGAATGGTTGAACTTTATTTCGTCAGGACTGAGTATCAGTTGGCAGATATCTTCACAAAAGCTTTAACAAGGGAAAAGATTTGAATTCCTAATCAACAAGCTTGGGATGAAAAGCATGTCTCCGAAAACACTCAAAAGTCTGGCAGAGGAAGAAGAATAATGGTAGAATATCTTCTTGTATCCTATGTATATGATTAAACAAATAAAAACAAAAAAATATTTTCCATTTTTAGATAGATTTTATAAAAAAGAAAATAGAAAAAAATCAAATTCAAAAAGCAAAATACAAAAAATATAAATTAAAAAATACCAAAAAATAAGTTTCATGACATGTCTTTTGTAATTGATAATATTTACGGCTTTACAAATGTCATTTAATAATGACACGAAGCTGTAAATAAAGTTTGAGCAAAAGTTTCAAAAAATTTCAAAACATGTAATTGGCTTGCAGTTATTTCAGACTACACCCCGATCATCATCTTAAAGGCAAGTATTTCGTCAAAAAGAAAACTTGACCTTTCAACGAGAAAATTATTTTTCTCGGGCATGATCTACTTTATGATCATGCAAAGGCTTGTGTATACTTTGCTCACAAATAATCTTTTTAAACGGTCTTTCAAAATCAAACGGATAAAGTTATGATAAATAGCGAATCATGGTTTGAAAGGGAGTTAATTTATTAACTTAAAGGGCTTTAGATGTCATTTGTTAAATATTTAGGATCTTAATTGAAATTATTAATTAAGTAGTTTAGCCTTAAAACAACAAGGACTAGTTTTGTCATAACATCTTAGTTGATAATGCCTTTAAAAGAGTTAACAATTTGCAATCGATAAACATTAAAGAGTTAAGGGACTATTTGTTTGTGCTTTTAGTATGTTTTGAATGCCTTAGAATGCCTTCTCTTGACTCATGTAAGTGTTAAAACTCTAAAATCCTTGTTTTTGATCCCATGCGTAGCATCTTGGCCTTAAAGACTTGTTTAAGACGTGTTTGTTGTTGTTACATGATCCCTTGTTGCTTTGCCAAGTTTGACTTCATGATTTGACCAATGTGTGTTCAGTAATTTAACATGTCATGTTCAGAGTTATCAATTTAAAATATCAAGTTAACAAGGTTTAATCATTACATGTTATGATCTTATTCATTAAACAAGAAAATTTGAGCTAAATCGAACCTAGAATGTGATCTAAACAGTTTGGACACAATTTGGACTGTTTAGACTTACATTGAATCAATTTGGCATGTTTGACTGTAATGATTAACCGTTAACCAGGGACTTAGACATTCTTGAACTGAATCTTGTTTAAAACTTGAACTTAACACATCAAACATAAAACATATCAAACAGATAACCACTTAAACATACTCAAAGGATAATCAAACATTTATGTGCATTAATTTTCATGTATATGAATATGTATTGATATTCTTAAGAAGAACCAATGGCTGAAGAACAAGATAAACAACAACAACAACAAAACTTGTTGGATGCTGAGCTTGTTCTAATCAATGAGCTAGTAAAGATTGCAACTAGCAACTTCAGGATTGCCCTGGAGAAGACTCAACCAGATGTAATCTACAAGGTGTGCCTGGAGATTCTTAAGAAGTATTCTTTCTACATTGCTTTTATTGCAACTGCAGATGCTCTAGAGATCTATATGCAGCAGTTTTGGTATACAATTACCTATGATCTGACTGCCAAAGCATTCTTCTTCACAATGGATGATAAGGTCTTTGAAGTGAATGCAGACTTTCTCCGTAATGCTTTAAGTATAACTCCTAAAGAACTTGATCATCCTTTTACTCTACCTGCTCCTGAGAAAGAGATCATTTCATTCATTAATCAGCTTGGATGTTCTAAGACTATCAGGACTATCTCCGCACTTAGAGTTAATGATATGTACCAACCCTGGAGAACATTCTTGACTATGATTAACAAGTGTTTGATAAGGAAGGCTACAGCTCATGATCATTTAAGACTTTATATGCTTTAATTGTTGTGGGGAATGGTCACAGGCAGCAATGTTGACTTTGTTGATCTCATTTCGAAAGAATTCAAGTACTAGATTGAGTCCAGGAGAGTAAGCAGACAGAAGCAGGAACTGATTCCTTTCTCAAGATTCACTAATCTCATCATCAAATATATCCTCTCCAAGTATGACCAGATCTCCAAAAGACCCCTTTCTTTCCATCATGTCATTAAGCTTGATTCAACTCTTGGGAATCTCAAGTTTGTAAACAAGGGATCTAAAGAGCCAATCTTTAAAATGGATATTCCAATTGTGATGCTAAATGATGACATAAAGGCTTCTACTGAGCATTCATAGTATTTGGCTAAGTCTAGAGGAGTTGCACCAGTCAAAATTAGAGGCAAATGACTACTCATAAAGCAAGGGGTTAAAATTGCTATAGAAAGAGTAAGTATTCCTAAAATGAGAAGATCAAAAATAGTAACTAAAGAAGTTGGTCAGTCTGAAAGAATAGATGATGATGAAGTTGATTCTGAAGAAACTAGAGAAGATAAAGAACCATTAGTCAGAACAAGACTAAGTAGAATTGCTATTGGTGGAAAAGCTTACCAAGAATCTGAAGAAGAAAAAGTTGATCACTCTAAGAAGTTAAAAGGATTGGAAACACTGTCTAAAGCTGCTCAAATTTAGTTGAATATGAGGAGAGCAAGAAAAACTAGCAGACATGATTTCTTCATTAAACAATGTCCAAGAGGCTCAAGTGAAGGATTTGGTGTAACTCCAGAGGTTCCTAATGAGCTAGTCTTTAAAAGCTTAAATAAGGGAGCTGGTGTATAATTTCATACCCCCCAAAAAATCTGCCCCGGTCATACTACGTAGATAAAAATATTTTAATATTTTTAGCTACTGTATGGGGCAGGTTTTTTAAGGGGTATAAAATTATACTTTGGTTCCAGGTGAGCCATATGATTACTCTAGTAGTTCAAGTTTTGATTCTGAGTTTGGAGTTGAAGACATCTCAAGTAATAAGGCTGAAGTCACTGAGAAAGCTAATAATGCAAAGATTGTAAATGCTAAGAAAGACACGGAAGATCAAATAGCTGAAGAACAAGCTGCAAAGGAATAACCTAGAAATGAGGAACTTGGTGTTGATCAAGGAGACAATGAACTAATTGGTGATACACAAGTTGATGTTCAAATGACAGAAGCTCAGCCAGATAAGCATGAAGCAACTCTGATAATCCTCAGATTACTGTTAATGATGTGTTGAAAGATCCGGTTGAACCTAAAGTTCAATCAATGGTGGATATTCAGGTTACTCAAGAGAAACACGCTGAACCGAGACCTCCATTAGTTGATACAACTGTAACATTGACGCCCGACACAACAACAATTTCACCAACTCAACCACCACAAACACAATCCAAAAGAAAAAAAAGTGATCCTTAAGAAGTCCAACAAACCTGATTCACAAGTTGAGAGTGGTGAGCTTGAATGCAGAATCACCAGACTTGAGAAGAAGGTTCATGCAATGTCCAGTTTCAATCTTCTCGAGGCAATTGATAAGTTTGTGAAAGCTCACTTAAAGAATGTTCTTCCAAAAGATGTCCCATATTATAGCAAGATCAAACTAGAGAAAGCTAAGAAAAGCATGCCAAAGAATTCATCAACACCAGTTGATCAAGCAGCTCTTGATGAATTTGAGGAAAAGGACTGATGAAATGCTGAAGTAGATTGACAATCTGTTGCTGGAAAGACAGATTCTGAGGAGCTTAGAGTGTTATGTTAGTGGTAGACTAAAAGAGACGGACTACAGACTACAAATGCGGACAATCTGATTGTGTTAAATTTTAATCCTGCTAAAATTGAGGTCATGTTTCATACTTTATCTTATAAAATGTGTGAATATGTAGTATAGGATTAATAATATATAGTCATAGTGTTCGAGTATAATTTTTCATGAATTTTTCAGTAAATTCAAAATCTTTTAAAATATGTACTCAACACTATATATATATATACATATATATATATATATATATATATATATATATATATATATAATATTATATATTATATAATATTATATATTATATAATATATAACAGGAGGCATTTTACTATTTAATGCCACGTCATCTTGTTCGCCATGTCATTATGTCTTTTTTTGTAATTTTCGTTTTTTTTTCATCACTATTTATTATAGTTTTTTTTAATATTCATCATAAATTTCGGTTTTCTTTTAAAATAAGTCTATTGCAAGATCTGAACCTGGGTCTGCTAATTCACAAACCAACACCTCAACTAATGGAGCAAGCCAGAAGTTGTGATATATAATGAAAATCAAATATGTTATGCTCTTTAAAAAAACACCACTTAAATCTATTTTTTTTAAGTTATATAATGTATATATGTAAATATATCTTCACAGCCTCATTCATTCGTATCCTCACAAACCCTAATATTATTGATTCATCTCTTCTTCTGGAAACCTTATTGTATCCTCACAAAACCCTAATATTATTGAAAAAAAAGTATGTCTTCTTTTCTCAAAACCCTAATGAAACTATGTTATTTTGGTGATTTTGTGTATGCATATGTTTTTTTGCAGGTTTCATGCAACTCTAGTTGATGCCTAATGATCAGGTCGTATGGTTCGATACCATGTCACTTGAGCCTTCGGGATATAAATTACCTCATGGAACTCCTCGGCCTAATAACCTAGATGCAAATAATCGGTCTGATTGTCATAGCAGAATTCACTATGTTCAATTCAAGCATAAAAAAGTGTTCTAGAAGTATAAAAAAGTGCATTATTACGTTTCAGTAATACTTTAAAAATTCTCTGTATGCTTTATGGCATGTATAAAGTTCTTGTATATGCTTTCTGGAACCTTGAATCTTAAGGCCTATTTTGATAATTATTGATGTCGTTATGTTTTGTTTTTTCAGGTTCACCATTAACAATTATATAGGACTAAGATATCCTAATGGCATGTAAATCTTATAAGGAAGGTATGCAACTCGGGTTTCTTGTCAGTAGTAACATCCATACCTGCTTAACTAAGTTCAAGAGAGATTCTGACTCATGCATTAAGTTACTTGAAAAGGCATTTAACAAAATTAGAGCTAAGCAAGTTGAAGGTTTTCTTCGTCAAGTTGAAACGAGCACTCCTCCGCTTGCATCTGCATCAACCCTTCTGAGTCTTCATTGTCATTTGTTGATATCTATATAGTATATTGTATATAAGATTTATATAGATGTGTTATCTGTCGATTATTAAATTACTCTAAAATTTTCAGGTTGTTGATGAAGACATGTATGTTGTGGTTGTGAGAGAGAGAAGGTATAACTTTGTTTATAAGTATTTAAGTTACAAAGCTGGATATTGAATCATCATATATCGAGTTGTATGTTCTTCAGGTTATAGTTATCCTATTGATTCTTTTACCTGATTCTTGGGTTTTTCTCAGATTGTTTCTGGCGAATGCAAAAGGCTGGTGCCGAAGGAAAAACTTTGAAATAATTATTAGGGTTTCTTGGACATGAAAGCATGGACATATTTCTTGCTCAGTCACCAAGTTCCATACTTTTTAAACAGATTTTATCAAACCCGAAATCTGGGAGATGGAAGTTTAGTGAATGGCCGGTGTTTGGGCAGATGGAAGGGTGGCACCTATTCAATCAAGCTACCAAGTGATTCTTAAAACTGTATACAGAACAGAAGCCATATGTGTCAACTTTGGAATCAAGGTTAATTTATATATAAATATGGAGTTTTCTTTGTTTGAATTTATATTTTTTAAATTTAGTCTTATTAATCAAAATGGTTTATGGGTGAAGCTCGATGATGTAGTTGACGAAATAAATTCATTGGTGAATAAGGAAACTAATGGTTTGATCTCAAACTTTTATTGTCTCAAGGCTGTTTTCAAAACATGGATAATTACTTTCTGGTGTTTGCGTAATTGGATATATTTAAACTGATTCTGCTGATATAGCGTCAAAGAATCAATTTTGGATACCTAGTTATGTATTAGCGTAAATAAACTGATTTTTATTATCTGTTCAATTAAGACTTTTACATGTGAATTGTTACAAAAGGCTTTCTCAAATAATTAAACAACATCTATCTCTTACAACCCGTTTTGTTACCACTGATTATTAGCTACTTGAAAAGGATAAGGCTTCATCCAATTAACGGTTGCAGAAGATAGTATTTTGATTTGTTTCCCATGTTTGAATTTGTGTCGGATACATAATTGGTTTGATTGTTTGAAACTTTTTTATTTTTTAAGAATTGGCATATAAATGATCCCTAAACATTCATATAATAATTGACATATAGTAATATTCCTATGTTATTGCAGTTGAAGATATGTGTAGTACGTTGATATCCAAATGCCACTCAAGTGAACATCAAAGGTTCTCGTACTTTTGGCTTTCTCTTGAGAATATGTTGTAGTGATCATTGACTTCTGGATTGAGCTTGTTCCTTGAACTTGTATTTGACATTGTGATCTTGAGCATCTTGAGATCATCAACCAAGCACAATCTCTTCGCCATCTTGTAACTTTGCCATCTTGTGGACTTGCGACTTCTGGACCGACATGCTCATACCATTCTTAATTTGATGACTTGGAAAGCTTTAATGTTGCATCTTTCTTGAAATTCTTTAACTTTAACACTTCGTTACTTCGAGAAAGACGTGTTGTATCAGAGTAGCAGAAGTCTTGAAACATGTACTTGAGCTTTCATGATGTCTTTATGTTTGTCGGTAGAGTATAAGCATGTGGCTATAGATCTTTGTGAGACAGCTGGAAACTGGTACCTTCGCCACTTTCTTTAAGTTTCCTGTAATAAAACAGTTAACAATAAATCGGGGGGACGAATATGGCTTTGTCATTCGCCCAGGTTTGGTTTGAGTAACCTTCAAATCCGTGAGGATCGACCTGTGATCAGATAGATTCAATTTAAGAAGAATCTTCTTGACAGGATTTCCAGCTGTAGTATTGAATCTTTCTAACACATAAGTATTAGATTCATCGTACTCAGCATGTTCTCATTATCGGAACGTCTCAAAGCAGACAGCACGATAAGAGTGAACCAGTGAGTTACTATCTCACCGATTGATATAGAAAATTGATTTGAAAATCAATCGGTGTATCACTTGCAAAATTGTTTTTGTGACACACCGAGAGTGTTAATCATTTCAAAAATTCATTAACAACCGTTGATCTATTTCCTGGAACAAGTTTGATTCTTATAGAATCGCACCATCATTTCTTTCCAGTTGTCACAAGTTTGATTCATAAAGAATCTCACAAGTTACCTACCATGAGCTTGTTTGATGTTGGCTCAAGCAGGATTTCCATCTTCATTGTGAATACCTAAGTATCACTCGGATGTTCTGGCAAAATCACAAGGATCTTGCGTAGGACTCTAATGATATTACTTGATATTCACATTGTGTGAGATAACAAGCTAAATTATGACAAGTGTCCTAATGAGATTAATGGATGATCTCTTTTGGCTCTAGACTCAATTGTGCACTTTTAATTTTAGTGATCGGAGGCTGGAGCTGAGTGCCACCTTTTCAATATCAACTAACTCGGAGTGAGAAAGTCAATAGAAATGAGTGTATCTCCGTGAGTTTTGAAACAAAGTCTTTCCGACTTTGAGTGGCTGGGAGGGGTTTGTGCATAGCGTCACTGGGTCCATGACTGTCTTCAATGTCAGACAACACCTAAGTGTTTCTGACAGCATATGTATTGACCCGGTTTCTGCCTAAGTGTATGGAGGGCTTCTTTATTTTCACCCTTTATCCTTACATTTCTTTTTCATTCTTCAACCCCTTCAATGCTTACCGAGACTTCATAACTAACACCTTGTTGGGTTTGTTCCAGTGTTAGCTCCATCTCAGTCGGCATTATTCCCTATTCTCACTTTTTCTCCTTTTTAATCATACCTAAGGACTTCTACACTAACTAGTGGATATCCCTGGGTAGATCCCTCCGGTTCTGGCTGGATCATGGGATTTGAATACCTATACCTAACCACCTTATAACTCCATAAAATTAAGTACATGGTCGGTCTTTTAGGGTATTCCATCACCATTACAAACCAAAATCATTGAAAAATTCATTCAAAGTGTTTGATATAAATATCAAAAGGTTTACACTTTGAATGTTTTTAATCATCACTAAAAGCTCCCCCTTAACATGTGCATCGTAATCATAGTACATGCTAGGTCACTAAAAGCTCCCCCTTAACATGTGCATCATAATCGTAGTACATGCTAGGTGTGGAGTGCATTGAGTTCCATTTTAATTTTGATACGCTCAACATCATTGAAGCGTCACCAACTCAGAAGCGGTACGGCATAAAAATAGATAACTCAAGGAGGAAATAAAGTAGAGAAGTCTAGCATCGATCACCGCACGCAGGACATAACCTGCGGGCAATATCATTCTAGACTGGGGGGGACTTGATAACGTATACTAGGTGTACCAAGCCTCTGGGCTTGGGCCACATTATCACTCGGCCTTTTAGGGCTAAACTTGACAATAACAGGTCATAGTAAAACCCAATCTCGCGTGGGCCTCGGCCCCAAATCTTGTGATCCGTCCGCGGCTCCAATTATAGACAATCCATCCGCGGATCCACCTATAGGATGATCCGTCCGCAGAAGACAACGTCCGTTCAACACGATTGTTGCGGATCCTTGCCCGACAAGAGACCCACTCTGACCACTACTAAAGTAACCAAAATAATAGGAAACCCTAGTACTAGACACCTATAAATAGGGATCACAATACATCTCAAAAGATACACAGTTATTCTTATTCTCTCTGACTGACAATATGAATACTTACTCTCACGCCGGAGTCTAATCGTGGGGTCCGTCCCCACAGTAAGGCTAACGGTTTACTTTTAATTGTGCAGAAAATCATCTCACTTGTAAAACCTAAAAATCTCAATAAGAGTAAAATGACCAAAATGCCCCTAATGAAAGAAAAATGCATAAAAGCTTAAATAAATTCATTTAAGTGTTAGAAATTATGAAAATATAAAATATGGCAATTATAAAATTTTGCAAGAATAAAATACCTTATGTTATACAAGAAAAATAATTAATAATTATTTATATATAATTATGCCGAATTAATTAATATTTATATAAGTATACATTACAAATTAAATAAGATAAATTAGGATAATGGCAAAATAAATATTGGTAAATTAGAAATCAGATTTTAGTCATTTTAAAAGCCCAATATTTCGGCCTAAATACCTTATTATATTCCTTAAGCATTTTTAATTTGTAAAACTCTAAAACTAAAAACCACCGAAACCCTAAAAATCCAAAAGTGATGGCACAAGATTTTTTCCAAGGCTTGCACGATTTTTCTTGGGTGATTTGAAGGTCAAGGAGTGTGGGAAAAATAGTGGGAAGATTTTATAAGGCTTTGTTCGATTTTGGTATTGGTTTTGGGTTCGAATAAGCAACCGGGTTCATAAATTCATAAAATCACTAAGGATCATCCAAGGTATTTTTACAACTCACTTTTCATCCTATAAGTTCGATCTATGCATAAGAAAAATGTTCATGCATTTTATTTTGATTTTATAAATCAAATCATATTCGAAACCCTAAATTTTAGTTAATTATGAAATCGGCTTAAAAACTATTTGTACATCCGATTTTATATTTTTCTAGGGTTTCTTATATCTCATATAACTCAGATAAAATGTTGGAAAAATTTAGAAATGATTCGAATAATTATTGGAGATTTATTTGTGTTTACCGATTTCGAAAATAAGGGAAAAAGGAAAGAAAATGGTTAAAATGAATTAGGGTTAGGGTTTTACTATTTTCCGTAAACATACTAATCCAAATACAATCATAACTTTTTTTTGCACCGGAAACATCCTAAAACAAAATACAATCATAACTTTTATTTAAACAATACAATTTCTACGAACTAAAATATATAAGATACTATTACCATTTTCAGCATCGCATGCATCACCCGAAACAACATTAGTGTACTCAATAGTCAAGTATGTCGAGCTTCGGCATTCCATCACTCCGTTATACTCAATCCAATAAAAATCTTCCAGAAAAATCCTCACACCTACAGTTCAAATATCTAAGAGTCTTCAAAACTACACCTTCATCTAATATCGGAAATTGCTGGAGGTGAAAGATCCTACAATTCATACTCAGATCCATTTAATCTTCCAAGAGAATTGAAACCTATATTTGACTTCCATGTTGACCGGATTTTGATTTATTTTAACGCGGTTTAAAACCCTGTTTTTTTTAAAACACTTTATACGGTTTAATAGAAAAAAAATTAAAAAAAATAAATAAAAAAACCGGGTTTAACCGGTTTTTTTAAAAACCCGGTTAAACCCGGTGTTAGGATCTGGAACTAGATAGATCTTCTAGCCTATGTGGTTGTATAATACTTATGTAATCTTCCCGATTTCTGCTGGCGCACCCCCCACACAAGCACCGCCCCGGAGCGAAGGGGGGAACGGTTAAAGCTACAGGCCCAAAAACTCGACGCAGCTTATCTTATCTTAAATAGGTGGTTTGCCCAGGGCACCAATCATTCTTGTCATTTCCCGCCTTGCTCGTACCCGTTAGGCTGGCCTTTCCCTTTCTCCGCTCCCTCTCGCTCTACGCTGACCTTTCGCGTGGTAAGAGAAGAAAGTACAAAGGAACATAAACGATCACAACCGCATAAGAGATACTAAATAAGAAAATCCCCTTTTTTTTCGATAAAATGGAAAATTGGAAAGAACAGGAACGAACAAAAAAGTCCTTTCAGCTCAATTTTGGAATGACTTCTGCCCAATTATGTCTGGTAATAGAATAGGTCGACTTGCTCTGACCAAGACTCCGCTTTTTGCTCCGTCCTTGGAGCGTAATGAATTTCCTGAATGTAAAATAGAACCAAAAGAGGGTAATGAAGGATAGGAATAGAAATATAAGTACCATTAGACTAAGGGGGCACCTGTGGGAACATCTCTACTGACGAACCATTTCAATAGTACAAGTATATACGCGAGAGACTCTAACAATTGTTTAGGCGGAAACTAAACAACGTAATATAAAGAAGAACAAATATGAACAATGATCCTCTATGGATCTTTCTATTGATAATAAATTGTTTTTGTAATTTGCAATCCGTACCAAACCCTAATGCTAAAGGTTTCTTTTATAGAGAAGAAACCCTAAATTGGTCAACAAGATTCCTAAAAACGCGTAAGAGATATACATCAATCTCTTCCTAATATATCTCATTCCTATATATAATAATGATTCTAGAAGATAACATAAAATTCCTTAATTACATTAATCACGACTATAATAAAGCACAGCAGATTCTATCTCTGCAGCCAAAACGAGAACATGACCAGAAAAACATAATCACAGGAACCTACATGAACTGCGCAGCAGGAAACGACTTAATGCCATCAGCAGAAAGCGAAAATCTCTAAACAGCAGAAACGACACTTATCGTTTTCATTAGTCCAAGCAATCCTCCCCGTAAACGTGGTTTTAATCTCCGTTAATACAAGTTTCTAGATAGATCATCGCAAGCAAGAGGAATTAGCAGCAGAAACAAATTACCATAGATACAAGGTAACCACAGCAACAATACACCCAGCAGAAACCGTAGAAAGCACCATCAAAGATACACATCAAATGAAACAGCAAATTCGTTGAGGTATGCAACATCAAAGATCACACTTCCAGTCTTTGCAGCAACATAAGTAGAGTTTGAAAAGCCATTTTACCAGTAGCTACTCACTCTTGGACTAGTTTATACTTTTGAGAAAACAAACACCCAGGTGTAACAAAAACCATTTCCAATGCTCAGAACGTGAATCAAGGGTGAATTGGAAATACCCTAACAATTTGCAAACCATCACAGCATACAACGGAGTTTTGCTACGTCCATTACCTGTACACGTTTGCTCAGACTAGCCAACTCTTCATACACAGAGTAATATGGTGAGTTGAGAACCATACAATTTTTAGTAAATTGTCAACTATCAACGGGATTTGAGAATTCTTACCAAACCGTACCCTCTTGACTAGCCATTTTTCATCCAACAGAACATGAAAATGAATACCATCCAGTTTTTGCAAACCTCAAACCATCACGATTTGAGAAGTCTTTACCAAAGCCGTACCCTCATGGACTAGTCCAACTCATTGTTACACGAACATGGTGAGTGAAGGCCATAGGATTTTTAGCAAACCCTTACAGCTATCAACGGATTTGAGTTACACACCAAAGCCGTTTGCAATGGTGAGCCAGACTCTTTCTTAGCTGTGAGCCATGGTGAGCTGAAAACCATTTGTCGTGTAGTGCAAGCACTAACACCAAAGATATACAATACTATATCGAAAATGACATATGTTTTGGTTATAATATATATAAAATTATAAAGATATATATATATATAATATATAATATCTATATTAATCTATATATATATATTTAAACAAAACAACTAAACTATGGAAGTAACTACAAACACTAACATAGAAACAACTTACATAGGGGCAGATGCAAGACACTCATATGCTTGCCTTAAACCATCCTGGACCGTCTGAATTATATTGCCAGCAACAACAACATCCCGACAATACGAGGGTGGAACTGTGAGCCTGTGGCGCAACATACGTTCAAGCAGAGTCGCCCGGATAGGATAGACCTTGTCCACGAACATATACACAGTCTTCCCATTCGTCAAATCCAGCACATGAACAGAACTCTTAGGATACAGCTGCCAGCTACTCACAATCCATTCATCTTGGGTGCGCCAAAAGTCTTCCACGTCATCAGAATGAAGTGACTGACACAACAGATTTACATCCCTCCAGAGATCTAATCCAACATCTACATCTGGGTTTAGCCGAAAGTACCTATTCATCCGTCGACGTAAAAGAAGGAGATCCTCACGATAGACATGAGGTAGCAACTCTTTCAAGTAAGTGAAGCACTTTTGCCGCCTGTTTTCCTGATGGTAAACATGATAAGAAATATTACGAAGCGGACAACTCACAATCTCCCAATCTTTAAATCCACCATACGGAAGAGGGGGAATATAATTTGCCATGTCATCATCACTCTCACTCTCAGAGCTGAAAAAGTCCTCAACAGGTTTATCCCATAAAAAGCACACTTCACCCACGATGTTTACGACGAGACCGAGGAGGAGAAGAGGCATAATCAGAAACAGTTTCAACCTTAACCCGTGGATCAACAATCTCATCATCAGGAAGCTTGTCCACAACCACAACACCAGCACCAGAAATATACTGACCCCGAAAGAGAATCTCAGCAAGCACTTCGTCATCGGAGTCAGGGTCAACAGCAACTCGAGACATACCAATCTGCGCGTCCTCATCACTATCCAGGCTAAAGTCATTAATACCTCCGGATGTGGATACAAATAAACCATCAACGGGTATGTGATCAGGAGAGACATTTGACGGGGAAGAACTATCAGCAGAATTTGCAAATGGTGAAATTCCAAGCTCATGGTGTGAACCAGCAGAATCCATTGCTGCTGGAGTGGGGACTGTAGAGTCAGTAATTGGAGTACCAAATGCACTACCAGCAGGATGAGAACCACCACCACCAGCAGAATCAGGATCATCTGCAGTATGAGTTGTAACAGCAGGAACAAAAACTGTCGGTGAAGAGATATGTTCAACCCTCTGTCGCTTAGAAGGAGGCTCACTAATGGCCGGCTTTGGGCGAAAAAGGTTGTACTGAGCACTCAACAAGCGATCCTTTTCTAGACGGCTGCAGATATACTCATACTCTTCAATCAGCTGTTGTTTAGTCATAGCCTTGACAGCGGTCATTGTGATTGTACCATTATGAGCTGCACACCATTGATTTTTAACTAAGTTGCGCATCATCTGCGTGACCTCAGATTGCTTCATCGGCTTACCCTTGAGTGCTCTATAACGTAAATCTGCCAAGGCTCGCTTCTTCTTGTCCTTAATAGCAGTCATACGCTCAATAAAGTTGTCCTCGGTGACATCAGCTCCCAACAACTCGCGTGCCAATGCAGGATTTGAACCTACTTGCATCATCAAATTCAGCCAGTCTGTTTCTGTCATACGCATCATGAGTTCATCTAATTCCTTTGCGCGCTCCTCAGAAACATTAGGCATGTATTCCTGAGCCAAGGCCTCAGCCTGTAACTGTTGAACCAAACGTTCACTAGCCTGTTCAGCTTCAAAGCGTTTCCTGGCTTGTGCATCCTCTGCAATAAACTCAGCAGGTATATCCAAATCAGGCATATGAGCCTTTCCCTTATCAGCACCAACAGATGGACCAGCAGATTCAGAGATATCCGCTTGAGGAAGAACATCAGTAGAGAGAGGAGCATGAAACTGCGCAAAGGCTGAAGTATGAAACTCTGTCCTGGCGCGGCGATGAGCAGACCTCTTATGCCTCAGAGGAACCTCCTCCTCTTCGCGTTCCTCTATATCCTCAGAGGGAACTACAGGTTGATCGTGCCCCAGAGCTTCAGATGCCATACGTGATAATCCTGCAAGGTCAACATCATCCTGAATAGTCACATCATCTTTGTACTGGAGTGCCGCCTTTGTTGATTAATGAAGTTAGGTTGAAGAAACAGAGTGTTCGGAGGCAAATGATTTTGGTGTATGTGTGTGGGAAAGATGAAAAATTGATGTGGGATGAATTAGGTTAATTGTGTCCAATGTGTGAAAAG
>BQNB010144306.1:3358-16872 GCA_026074375.1 Tanacetum coccineum
AGACGGATGGACAAAGCGAGCGTATAATACAAATGTTAGAGGATATGCTGAGAGCATGTGTGATTGATTTTGGTAGAAGTTGGAATATTCATTTGCCATTGGCTGAATTTTCCTATAACAATAGCTATCATTCGAGCATTCGTTGTGCTCCTTTTGAGGCGTTGTATGGAAAAAAGTGTAGGTCGCCAGTATTGTGGGCAGAGATAGGAGATAGAGGATTAATTGGACCAGAGTTGGTGCGAGAAACAACTGATAAAGTGGTTGTGATTAGAGATAGGCTTAAAGTTGTTAGAGATCGTCAGAAGAGCTACGCAGATAATAGGAGGAAACCTTTAGAGTTTCAAGTTGGTGATCATGTAATGTTGAAAGTCTCACCTTGGAAAGGTGTAGTGCGGTTTGGAAAGAAAGGAAAGTTAGCTCCAAGATTTGTAGGACCTTTCGAGATTCTCGATAGAATTGGTCTTGTGGCATATAGGTTGAGATTACCTGAAGAATTGAGTAGTGTGCATGACATGTTTCATGTGTCGAATCTAAAGAAGTGTTTAGCTAATGCAAATTTGCATGTGCCGTTGGATGAAATTAAGGTAGATAAGACCTTACGTGTAGTAAAATACCTATTGTGAAAGTGCAATGGAATTCTGAGCGTGGACCAGAGTTTACCTGGGAATGTGAGTATCATATGAAGGCTAAGTATACATAGTTGTTTGAGAATGCTATTGTCGAGACTTATGGTTAATATCTCGGGACGAGATTTCCTAAAGGAGGGGATACTATGACAAATGAGATTTTAGCAGGTTAGTTAAAGCATGCATAATTCAGTTTATGTGTGTCATTATGTGTTTTATGAGTTTTATATGTGTATGAGATGGAAGTACATGAGTGATGAATCATGGTACTTGTGGAAATGAAATCATTTGAAAGCTTTGCGTAGTTTCAAATGTCGTGTACGTAATATTCTGTGTACGTACTATGTATATGTAATTCATATTATATATAATAGTTTAGTATTTTATAGATTGTAGAGTACTTTCTATTTTTAGAAATAGTTAGAATCGAATGTTAGTTTGAAAACTAGTTAGAAAGTTCAAGGTTTAGCAAAATAATTAAAGGTTTTTACTTAGAATTAAAGTAAATGTATAATAAATAAATAAAAGAAAAAAAATATAATTAAAAGGGTGGTTGTGTGGATCGGCCGAACAAGGGAAGAAAAAAAAGAGAAAGAATCCCAATTTGATTACAATTTGTTTTTGGTAATTATCTTTTCCTAAGCCTATAAATACAAATCATAACTTAATCAAAAATCACTTTTTTTCTCCTCTCCTCTCTCCTTGGCCGGTCGAACAACACAAAGAACAAAGGAAAACCCAAAAAAATTTAGGGTTTTGATTTTCAAGAGTTAAGGTAATGTTTTCTAAATCCTTTTTCAATTCAATTGATTTTATTTAACGTAACAATCATTAAGGATGGATTAGGTTATTGTAAATAATATGTAATTAAGAGGTTTTGATCATCAAAAATCGTTTTAGGGTTAATAATTAGGGTTATGGGTAAGTTAATTAGGGTTAATTATGCTAAATTCGGAATAGAAATCTGGGCAGAATTTTAGGTCATCTTGCGAGAGCCATATCTCGGTCATACGGATAGCTTTTATTGATTTTCTTGAGCCTAAAATTAACTACAGAGAGTCTACTTTCCAACCCAAGTGGTTTCATGAATTAAAAGTGAGTGGAAGTTAGTCAAATTAATCAAACAAGATTCGTTGTCAAAACTGAGTTTTCGGGGCAGATTCTGAGTTGTGTTTGTGAGGTCAAAAACCATATCAAAACGTCTTTTTAATTAATGGGCTTGCTACTGTAGCAAGTTCATGATGTTTATGATTTTCTAGAATTTTTGTAGAATTTTCCTAAGTGTTTAAATGGGTCTGCTCAAGCTAAACTTTTTGAAGGTCGAATCAGGTCAAATTCTGGACACTTTGTGATGTTGAATTTTTATAAAATGGTTACACTCACTATTATTTTTATCCAAAAATCATAGAAGCTCACAACTCATTGGGGAGCTATGGGATGTAAGGAGAAGAACCAATTAGGTGTTTAAGTATTTTATTTAGAGTCATCTTGTGACTATAAAAACTGAGTAAAAAGCAGAAAGTTGAGAAGTAAAGTTTGTGAGGTAATTTGAGGTTAGCAAGTATGAGGAGTATATAGAAGAGTTGAATCAAGATAGGATATAGAGTATCCATCGTTGTGATTGTTACATCGACTTGGGTGTGTGACCTAATCGATGGTAACATATGTGTGTATTGTTTTGTTTAGATTCTTTGCAAGATTAAGTGAAGGAATTGGAATTTGCTTTGCATCAGGTGAGTTTTACAGTCCCACTTTTTACTTATATTTTGGGATGGAAATGATGCAAAACTGTTTTTGAATTATGAACCGTGATATGTGTTTTTAAGTGTCGAACTATATGATTGCTATGTGCTATTGCTATGTGATATGAATTGTGGTAAGGCATGTGTATGTGAGGATGACATGACCTTGTGTGAGACCCGAACGGACTTAGCTAGTCAAGTGGGTCAGTCTTGCGCGGAGATATTATGGGACGGAGGGGTACGATCCACCCCAGATAAATGTGAATTTATAGATAAATGTGAATTTAATTTTTGATAGAATAGCCATGCAATATATGTTCGTAAAGTTTATTTTTTGTTGATCGCGGGTGTCATAATGAGTCTTAAACCTGTAACTCTCACCAACAATAAGTTGACGTTTTAGCATCATGTTTTAGGTTAGCAAAACATGTGAAGAGTTAGGAAGGGAGTTAGCTGACCATAGGCTTGCATGTCGGAGTCTATGATTTATAATATCTGTTTAGTTTTCATTTGAACTTGTCATGTTCTGTCCTTCTGCATTATAAGTTTGGATTTTTGGTTTTGGTGGGCGTTGTCATAAACACTTTGGATCATGAAGTTTATTGAAAGTGATTTTTAGTTTTCTCTATTTTGACGCCTTTTGTTGTGATATGCCCTATTGATCATGCCTTGATGTGCGATTCCGCCTTGGCGGGTGGTGACAGGTTTAGAGTGTAAAATATAAGGTTATTAACACTGTATCATATAAAGGTTATCGAATAATTTAAAAAAGGCAGTGGGATTATAATGGTTAAGATGGTAATGACTGACGATGATTGATGATGGTGGTGTAAGGCGAAAGACTTTTAAAAATGGCAAAACAAACGAATGATCGTTAAATATCTAAAGAAAACACCTAAATGGCCAAAAAAAATAAGTGGCTTGGCCTTTTATTTATTGCAAAAAAAAATAGTACGATACTTGATTGAAAATTAAACTTTAGTTTGATACATTTTTTTGCATTTGCCCAACTAAATAAACTATTAATTCCAACAATAAAATACCCCAAAAATTTTTATACATCAAAGATAAAAAATAATATAAATATCAAAACTGATAAAGGTGTTCGAATAAATCAAGTATCAAGTGTTTTGAGGCAAGTTTTGATGAATGAAGGTGTAACTTTGTAGCATTTGTTTATGGAATGTATGATGTCTATCTACTTTTTAGCATCCTGTTTTTATACGTTTTTTGTAGAGGGCCAAAATGGGTCGGGTTGGGTTGGTTTTAGATCATAGGTCAAATCGTCATGGGTCAAATGGTTCATGGGACAAACATGTCATGTTTTTAAAAAAATAGGTCTAATTAAAAAAACCGCAATAATTAAATATGCTAAAAAGGGGGGGGGGGGGGGGGGGGGGGGGAGGGAAATGGTTGTACTATATAACTAGTAAAAAAATAAACCTACCAATAAACCAGAAAAACACCCTTACCACATTTCTCCTAATTCGAATTCCCAACAGTCCATGGGTCATATGTTAAGGGGACGTGGTCAACCCACTAAAATTATGGTGTTTTCATCATTTTTTAACGTTTTAATATGTTTTTTGCCAGTTTTCCATTCTGTTATTTTTACGTTTACAGTCACATTTTTCGTTTGTTTCGTTAAGATATATAACGTTATCGCCCGTTTTTTTTGTACATTTTCACACACCCGATTTCTTAGGTTTTCGTTAGTTTTTTACGTTTTCGGTGTTTTTTTTACGAAATTTTTCGTTTTCTATGTTTTCCGATCCGTTCGTTTTTTTACGTTTCGTCCGCTGTTACGTTTTCCCGCCTGTTTTTTTTACGTTTTTCGTCCGCTTTTCTTAGTTTTTCGACCGTTTTCCCTTTTTGCGTTTTTGTCAGTTTATTTACGTTACGTTCGTGCTTTTAATACTATTTTGTCCGGCTTTTATACCGTTCCACGCCATTTCTAACGTTTTCTTCTATTTTTCTTTTACGTTTTTCCGCGCGTTTTTTCATTATTTTTCGTCTTTTTATGTTTCCGTTAACCTTTTAACGTTTTCGTCCGCTTTTACATTTTTGACTGCTTACGTTTTCGACCTTTTTTTGCGTTTTTTGTCGGATTTTATACGCTTTCGTCACCTTCTTTACGTGTTCTGCCATTTTATTTTACGTTTTTTTTACGTTTCGTGTCCTTTTTTACCGTTTTTTTTTACGTTTTGGTCATCTCCTCGTACTCGTTTTTTACGTTTCGTCCATTTTTTACGCTTTTTTACGTTTTGGTCATCTCTCTTACGTTTTCGGCCGCTTTTTATGTTTTCGTCCGATTTCTTACGTTTTCGACCGTTTATTACGTTTTCGTCAGTTTTTTACGTTTTCATCAGTTTTTTACGTTTTCGTCCATTTTTTTCGTTTCCGTACGATTCTTTTACGTTTTCGTCCATTTTTAACCTTTTTTAAGTGTTCGTCATCTCTCTTAGGTTTTCGTCTGGTTTTTATGTTTTCGTCCATTTTATTACGTTTTCGTCCGATTTCTTACGTTTTCGTCTGTTTTTTTACGTTTTTGTCCGATCGTTTTTAACGTTTTTGTCATGTGTTTTAGGTTTTCGTCCTTTTTACGTGTTCGTCTGCTTTTACATTTTTGTACGAGTTTATACGTTTTCAAAAACGGACAAAAAGGTAAAAAGACAGACGAAAACACGCGAAAAGGGACAAAACAACAAAAAACGGGCGAAAACTGCCGAGAACGTACGAAAACAATCGAAAATGTTACAAAACGGACGAAAACGTAAGAAATGTGCTAAAAACATAAAAAACAAACAAACACGTAAGAAATCGGACGAAAACGTAAAAAACGAACTAAAACGTAAGAAATCGGGCTAAAACGTAAAAAAACAGACGAAAGCGTAAGAAATCAGACCAAAACGTAAGAAATCGGACCGAAACTTAAAAAACGGAGAAAAACGTACAAAAACAAACGAAAGCGTAACAAATCTGACGAAAACGTAAAAACGGACGGAAACGTAAAAAAACTAACGAAAACGTAAAAAATTTGACGAAAACGTAAAAAATTAGACGAAAACGTAAAAAATGGACGAAAACGTAAGAAACGGACAAAAACGTAAGAAATTTGATGAAAAATGACGAAAATGTACAAAAACGTAAAAACGGAGGAAAATGTAAAAACACGGTGGAAAACGTATAAACGTAAAAAAATAGACGAAAATGTGCCGAAACAAATGAAAAAGTATGAAAACGTTTTAAAACGTGTAAACATAAAAAAAATCGTTAAGATTATGTTATATCATTCATTAAGAAGTTGTAACTAATTAGGGTATTGGTCTTTTGGCCCATTCAAATGACCCATTCTTTAGAGTTTAGACTCATTTGACCCATTCTTGATTTCACACAAAAAATGAGTTGATCCGTTTGGACCCATCACTCTAAATTCCCTCCACCCAATCAAACCTACAAGATAGTGAAATTTACCCAACATGACCTGTTTTTGTTTGAATAGCTTGAAATTGCCACCTCTATGATTTAGTACGTTTTGTACATTTTCGTCCGTTGTCGAACGTTTTTAAAAGTTATTTTACGTTTTCGTGTGTTTTCGTTCGTTTTCGACCACGTTCGCTACCGTGCGTTTCCATAGGTCTTGATTCGTTTTCGTACGTTTTCGTCCGTTTACGTTCGTTTTCATAGGCTTTCATACGTCTTTTGATCCGTTTTTCTTCGTTTTCATATGTTTTCGTACATTTTCCTACGTTTTCATGCGTTATTAAACGTCGAAAAACGTATAAAACGGATGAAAACGTCTAAAACGGATGAAAATGGACAAGAACATATGAAAACGTACAAAATCGTATTTAAACGGGTAAGAACGTATAAAAACGGACAAAAAATGTAAAAAGGACGAAAACGTACAAAAATGGAAGAAAACGTATGAAAACGGTCGAAAACATAGAAAACGTTCAAAAACGGAATAAAAATGTCTAAAATGTACAAAGACGTAGACAAACGTAGAAAAACGGACGAAAAAGTACGAAAAGTGTTAACATTAGATTCACCCTTTTAACAACGGATCCGGAGGCTTGGTAAAATGGAAAAGAAAAGTAGCCATTGAATTAGAGAGAAAAGGAAAAGGATGGAAGATGTGTGTTTTTGTAGAGAGAAAACACACACTTTCACACTTTACAAAAGTGAGCTTCACCCCTCCATGGAAGTATGGAGGGGATATTTATAGTCCTAGTGACACACAACTATTGTAACTAGTCATTATTAGTCCCTACGTGTCACTCTATAAATAAACTAATGTAATTCCATGTTTGTCACCATATTTTAAGGCTAACAATCTTCCCCCAATATGTGGACATATACGGAATTACTTACAATGTTCTAACAGTACAAATTACAATTAGTTAAAGTCTTCCAAGCGGCTCTCAACGTTGAAGTTGTCTTGTGATTATCTTTGGTCTTGAAACTTTATTACTAGCTTTGGATCTTCATTGTTTTTACTTGTTCTAGAACCATTGTAGTATACATGAGTTGGATTAACTTCCCCTCAATTCATGTAGCATGTCTTGAAAAGCTTTCTTCATAGACTCCTTTTTTTCGATAGTTTTGAATCAGCTTCCCCAACCAACATCACTTATCTTGAGCAGTACTGAAAATTGGATGTAGGCTTGAACATCTTTACTGGTCATCAAGTGCAAGCGGAATTTTGTAGAAGTCAAAAAAACACACCAACGGATCATGCTTTCTTGTCATCAGGGCTTGTGTGATTATTCGTTCGGGGGTGATGCGAGAAATCGCAATGTTCTTCGCATGTTTTGCAGAAAACTTCCTGCATAAACCATTACTAAGTAAAGTAGTTAACTACTTCCCTTGGAAGTGAAACGGTAACATCAAAGTAAATAAAGGGTTCCCGTGTATACTTTTTCTCAATGACTGGTTGCGAACTCTTTCGGAAGATCATTGTCGTGTAAGTTCATATTCTCGAGAAAGTTCTTGTATAAGCACAAAATCTTAATATAAAAAACGAATCATTACCTCTGGACTTCAGAAACCGTCGAGGAGATGATGCAAAGAATCAGTAACCACTTGTATATCGAAGGTCTTGTGAATGACTGTATCGAAGAATTTGAAGATTTTGCTTGACTTGTGAAGTATCTTTGTCTTGGAATAGCACAAAAAAAATACCGTGAAGAAGTGTTGATTACATCTCTACTCTTTAAACTCTCTGGCTAACTTCAACCTCTTTTTATTTTTTTTCTGGTTAGTAGGCTATTGTCGTGATCACATGGTGAGTAAATCGCTATATCAATTGGAAACTGAAGTAAAATCCCCAAATTTTGTTACTTATGCTTGCAATGTGTGATTGATGAAGAACGGTTGTTGTATGAAGAAAATCTCTTAAATACCTTATAACCCAACAATCAAAAGTATAAGAAGTACAACACCTCTTGTAAATTTATCACATCGACATCTGCGTTGTGACACTGAGTTATAAGTAAACTCCTTTAAGTGATAGTATCCAGGTCTTCATCCATCACCTTTGACTTCTGGAATTAGATACTCCAGTCTTAATCGTAACTGTTACGTTTCAAGCAGTCATCAAGCGATAGAAAATAGAAGAAAGTCTCGTATTGATGAAATTAGTTACGCCTCTGTACAATTCATCTTTAATGCAACTAGGGAATACCAAATCACTACGTGATCACATGTCATCGTAATCCGAATCTCTAGCATTTTTTATTTAGTGAATCTTTTCAAGGATCGTTTTGGATTAAGTGTTGTTGGTTGTGTGGTGTGTTGTTATGTTTTAGTTGATTGTGTTTATGAGTCTCGATTCTTGATTGTGGTGTTGTTTGTTGTTCTTTTTTGATTATAATATTCCAAATTCGATCATTTGCCCCAATAGTCGGTACAAGCCCACCTGTTGCTGTCGGATCGGTGGACAAACGCTGGTAAGTCGATTTTTTTTCGGGAAATTAGGTTTTCAAAACAAGGGTTTTCAATGGACAAAACAGTCTTCTTGAGACAAAACGCAATGATTTGTTGAGATTTGGGAGTCATAATTTAGATTTGCTTAATAAATGCGTTTCAATGAGGAAAAACGCTATTTATTGCACAAAACGCACTCTTCAATAAGCAAAAACGCAATGACCAAAACGCAGTGACCAAAACGTAGTCTTTAATAAGCAAAACGTAATGACCAAAACGCAGAGTTTGAGTGACCAAAACGCAGTCTTCAATAAGCAAAAACGCAATGACCAAAACGCAATCTTCAATAAAAAACGGACGAAAATGTACAAAAACGTAAAAACGGAGGAAAATGTAAAAACACGGTGGAAAACGTATAAACGTAAAAAAACAGACGAAAATGTGCCGAAACAAATGAAAAAGTATGAAAACGTTTTAAAACGTGTAAACATAATAAAATCGTTAAGATTATGTTATATCATTCATTAAGAAGTTGTAACTAATTAGGGTATTGGTCTTTTGGCCCATTCAAATGACCCATTCTTTAGAGTTTAGACTCATTTGACCCATTCTTGATTTCACACAAAGAATGAGTTGATCCATTTGGACCCATCACTCTAAATTCCCTCCACCCAATCAAACCTACAAGATAGTGAAATTTACCCAACATGACATGTTTTTGTTTGAATGGGTTGAAATTGCCACCTCTACGATTTTGTATGTTTTGTACATTTTTGTCCGTTGTCGAACGTTTTAAACGTTATTTTACGTTTTCGTGTGTTTTCGACCACGTTCGCTACCGTGCGTTTCCATACGTCTTGATTCATTTTCGTACGTTTTTGTCCGTTTACGTTCGTTTTCATAGGCTTTCATACGTCTTTTAATCTGTTTTTCTCCGTTTTCATATGTTTTCATACATTTTCCTACGAAAACGGACGAAAAAAATGTCTAAAACGTACAAAGACGTAGACAAACGTAGAAAAAGGTACGAAAAGGTACCAAAAAGTACGAAAACATATGAAAACGTTGATACCTACCATCTCAACGTTTTTTTTCATTATCCTCTCGTAACTCGTTGTCACTTTTTACCTTTAGTGGTCACACCACCTCATTTTTCAACCTATTATTTTTAATTAAAAACTAAAATAAACTTTTATTCATAATAAAAAATATTATATAAAAAATAAAAATATTATAAATATAAAACTGAGAAAGGTGTTCGACCAGACGGTACGAAGGTTATGATGCACTTGTGATAATTTGATTTGTATGATAAGTTGTAGTGTTTGTTCATAGGATCACAGGATGTCGTCCAATTGATGTGCTTCCTTCGGATACCAATTGAGATATATCGCCTTCTATTTGCCTTTTCAAATCATATTATGTAATATGATATATGTACACATCATATTTCTTATTCTTTTTAGATGATGCGGTCGTGCGAGATTGACTAATTTAGGTGGGGCCGGAATTAAGCATGTGCAAAGTGGTCAGCCGCACAGAGCCTCAAATTTTGAAAGGGAGCCATGATTATGAACATGTATATACATTCAATTCAACTTATAGCGTAAATTTGTCATATATTAAGCCATACACAAAGTTATATAGGGAATGATAAGTGCTTAATTACACATATCTTTTACCTCTGAAAACGAGCTTAAATGACCAAAAACAGACAAAAACTGCCAAATATATGTTTGTTTTGCATTTGTATTGTGCAGGAAGTGGATATCATCAAAAAGACAGAAAACCAAGCCAAAATGACAAAACTGAGCATGGAATGGAAAAGACTGTGCAAAATCAAGGCCAAAGTCCAAAAATGCCAAAGTCAGAGTCAATACTGAAGAATACTATTGAATGCAATCTTAACCCATCTGATGGGCCGGGAAAGCCCAATAGTATATTTATGAAGACTGTGAAGACCAAATGGGCCCTCAATCATTTACAACAGCCCATTTGTGTGCATTTGACAAAGACTGTGAAGACTTTGAAGGCCCAATCCTAGCCCAGTTACAGCCAATCTCAGCCATTGTACACACAAAACCCACTTCATAACCTTATTGGGCTTGAAAAAGCCCAATAACCAAACCTAAACCTTATTGGGCCCAAACCCAAACCCAGTGGGCCCAATACAAGCCCAAAACACCCTTTTTATAAAACTCAAGGACCAAAAATGTAAATTTTAAAAACCTTGTTTTATAATTAAAAATGAAAAAAATAAAGAAAAGGGCCAAAAATGCCAAGTTTGAAAGTTGTTTTAAAAAGAAAAAAAATAGAAAAATAAAACACAAGGGCTGTTTTGCAAATTTCTCAAACTTTCCCTTATTCTTTTATATAAAAAACAGCAGGGACCAAATTTGCAATTCCCATAAACCTTCTTTATTTCTGCTGTTATAAACTAGAGGGACCATTTTTGCAATTTACCAAAACTCTTTTAATTCTTTTGTTATAAAACGACAAGGACCATATGTGTCATTTTCCAAACCTCTTTTATAACTGAAAATAGGGGCCAAGAATGAAATGAAAAGAGAAAGAAAGATGGAGGGCCATTAGTGCACCATCTCCAAACATTTCGTTTAAACCTGCAACCATAACTGTCCTCAACCCGTTTACCGCCAAATCCTCAAACCACCCTCTCCCACGGTTTCACTCCCAAACCACCTCCCTAGTACACCCACCAGCTCACCCTAACCCTATACCCACTCACCCCAACCTTATAATCCATGCCCCCTGGCAAAAATCACACAACCCGAAGACCTTCAATGGTGAGATTGAGCCAGAAGTAACACAACTTGCAAGCAAGGGCTAGGATTACTTTGTACTCACACAGCAAACACAACCCAGGACAAAAGAAAGAGTTTGGACTTCTATAAAAGAAAAGAAGACCAAGCCGAATCACCACACCACCATTTTTTACTATGTTTTTTTTGTGTAATTTAAATTCAGTCTTTCTTTTAAGCATTTTAATGTAATTCAGCTTGTACCGAGGGAGATTGATGGGGGTGTGGGTGTGGTTGTGGGTGGGATGTGGGAGGGAGTGGGGGGGGATGGTGGGGGTGGTGGTGATGGAATGCGGTGATTTGGTGGATGGATGGAAAATGTTGGCGATTATGATGATGGTGAGGTGGGAGATGGTGGTTGTGTGGGGAATGTGTGGGGGGAGTGAAGTGGGGAGTGTGATGGTTTGGTGGGGCTGGGGAATGTTGTGGGGGATGGTGAGGGTTTGTTTTTGGAGGGTTTGGAAATGGGTGTGGTGTGGTGTGGTTGTGAAGTTTGGTGTGGGAATGATGGGATGGAGGTGGGAAGGTGTTGTGGTAGAATGAGGGGTTGTGTTTGTGGGGAGGGGAATTGTGGGGAAGGGTGTTGTGGAATGTGTGGTTGAATGGGGAATGGAGTGTGGGGGTTTTTGGAAGGGTGGTTGGTGAACTTGGAGGAATGAAAGGTGTGATTGGGACGAGGTGAAGTTAGGGATGGTGTGTGGTGGTGGGTTGGGAGGTGTTGTTGAATTGTTTGGGAGGGTGGGAGTTTGAATTTTTGATGATAGAAGTAGAGTGGGTGAATGGGGATCGGGAATGAAAGGAATTGCTGATGGCGAAGGTGCCCCCTGTGGAATGTGGGGAGGAGGTGGATTTGGTGTTTTGTGGGGGATGGTGATGGTGTTGGTGTTGGGTGTGTTGGTGGAAAAAGAGGAGGAATTGGGGTTGGAGGTGGGGGTTGAGAGTTTGGTGTGGGAATGCTGTGAAGAGGTTTGAATGGAGTTGAAGGGGGGGAAGGGGATGGGTTTTTGGTTGTGGTGTGGAGTGTGTTGGGGGGGAGGAACCTGGTTGGTGTGAAGGGTTTGTTGGGATGTTTGTGGTTGGTGATTTGTTTGTGGAGATGTGGGTGTGGTGGTTGTGTGGTTTGGTGGAGACAAAAAGACAGAAAACCAAGCCAAAATGACAAAACTGAGCATGGAATGGAAAAGACTGTGCAAAATCAAGGCCAAAGTCCAAAAATGTCAAAGTCAGAGTCAATACAGAAGAATCAGCAGTCAAACCGGAGCCGGAACTGAAGAATACTGTTGGATGCAATCTTAACCCATCTGATGGGCCGGGAAAGCCCAATAGTATAATTATGAAGACTGTGAAGACCAAATGGGCCCTCAATCAATTTCAACAGCCCATTTGTGTGCAATTGACAAAGACTGTGAAGACTTTGAAGGCCCAATCCAAGCCCAATAACATAAGCCTAAACCTTATTGGGCCCAGACACACTCAATTGGGCCCAATACAAGCCCAATAGCCCAAAACATCTTTTTTATAAAACTCAAGGACCAAAAATGTAAATTTTAAAAACTTGTTTTATAATTAAAAATGAAAAAATAAAGAAAAGGGGCCAAAAATGCCAAGTTTTAAAAGTTATTTTATAAGGAAAATGGTTTAATAAAACACAAGGACTGTTTTTGCAAATTTTCAAACTTCTTTTAGTTATAAAACGCAGGGACCAGTTTTGCAATTCCCCTAAACCTTCTTTGTTTTCTTTTCATAAAACAGAGGGGCCATTTGTGCCACTTTCCAAACTTTGTTATAACTAAAAAAGGCTGAAAAAGAAAGTGACAAGAGAAAGAGAGTTGAGGGGCCATTTGTGCCTCTTCCCCATTGTTCGCGTTTAAACCCTGCAACCAACCCGTCCTTACCCAGCCTTCGCGCCAAAACCAAACCACCCCTTTCCCCACGTTTTCTTGCAATACCACTCTCCCACATACCTTTCCAGCTCACCCCTACTCATTCCCACCTTACCCTGCCCCTATAACTCTCTCCCCAACACAAACACTCAACCCCGAAGTCCCCTTCAATGGTGAGATTGTGTACAAGACCAAATGGAGGGCTAGGATTGCTTGGGAAGCATTGTGCTCTCACAACAAACTCGTCCCAAGTCTTTTTGGCCAGTATAAAAGAGCCAAGACCAAGCCGAAGCACTAACACCATTTTTATGTTTTTTTAGCTTAATTTTAAATTCCAAGTCTTTCCTTTATTTATTCAAGTATAACTCAGTTGTTTTTTAAGCTAATATTGTAATACTTTTCAGTTTAATAAAAGTTAAGAAGTTTGTGAAAAACACCATTTTTTTTTATGTTTTAGTGTAATTTTAATTTTAAAAATCTTTTATGAAGCATTAGTTGTAATTCAGCTTTATTTAA
>BQNB010144307.1:2887-16872 GCA_026074375.1 Tanacetum coccineum
GGACTATACGTAATGAAATTAGGAAATAAACCGGAAGACAAAATATGTCTTGCCACCATAGATGATAAGTTTAACCTTATGGCATAGAAGACTAGGGCAAGCAAACATCCGTTTAATTCAGTCGCTATCCTCAAAAGAATTAGTTAGGAATATTCCAAAACTTAATTTTGATCAACACTTTTGTGGTGCTTGTAAGATAGGAAAACAAGCTCATACTAGCCATAAAGCTAAAAATATGGTATGTACAACTAGATGTCTAGAACTTTTACACATGGATCTATTCGGTCCTTTCGCCATACAAAGTTATGGAGGAAATCTATACACATTAGTAATAGTCGATGACTATTCTAGGTTTACTTAGAAAATATTCTTAAAGACAAAAATGAGGCATTCAGACAATTTGAAATATTTAGTAAGAAAATTAAAAATCAACTAGGTTGTTCCATTAGGACAGATCACGGTAGAGAATTTGAAAATGAAACACAATTTGGAGAATTTTGTGATGTAAATGGAATTACTCACAACTTCTCTGCACCTAGGACTCCACAATCAAATGGAGTAGTTGAAAGAAAGAATAGGACAATACAAGAAATGATTAGAACAATGCTTAATGAAAAATCTATACCATAAAAGTTTTGGTGTCACGGTGTCAACACCTCAACATACATCCTAAACATAATCTTAATTAGGCCAATTTTAGGAAAAACACCATATGAATTCTTAAGAGATAGAAAACTAACCTTAGAATATTACCTCACCAAGTTCGACCCAAAGTATTACGAAGGTGTTTTCCTAGGTTAATCCCAAAATAGTAAAGCATATATGGTCCTAAATAAATACACAATTAAAGTCGAAGAATCACTTAACGTAACATTCGATGAAATTCCTCCACTATCCAAAACATCACCATTGGATGATGATGATTTGGTTGAAGAATAGGCAAAAAATAACCATAAAAAGAATGAGTGAGGAAATGACACCGAAAGTGAAACATTAGAAACTGACAAAATAGTCAACATTAAGGAATCAAAAAATCACCCATTAGAAAATGTAATTGGAAGTTTAAACCAAAGGACACTTAGATCACAATCCCAAGAAAAAAGTAATTTATTTTGTTTTGTATCAACCATAGAGCCAAAAAATATCGATGAAGCCATAAAAGATGAAAGTTGGGTAGTCGCCATGCAAGAAGAGTTAAATAAATTTATTACAAATGAAGTTTGGGATTTAGTACCATAACCTAAGAATCAAACAATCACAGAAGCAAAACGGGTGTATAGGAACAAACTTGATGAAAACGAAATAGTGTCTAGAAATAAAGCTCGATTAGTAGCTCAAGGATATAACCAACAAGAAGGTATAGATTATGATGAAACCTATGCTTTGGTAGCTAGATTAGAACCAATAAGATTACTATTAGGTTACGCTTGTACATTTGATTTTAAGTTATTTCAAATGGATGTAAAAAGTGCATTTTTAATTGTTTTATTAAGGAGGAGGTATATGCGGCACAACCTCCGGGATTCATTGTTTTTGAAAACCTCAATCATGTTTATAAATTAAAGAATGCGTTATATGGTCTTAAGTAAGCTCCTAAAGCACGTGATAGATTAAAAGCCTTTCTAATTAAACATGAGTATACCATGGGAATGGTAGATAATACACTTTTTACAAAAAAGAAAGGTTCACATTCTCATCATTGTTCAAATATATGTCGACGACATTATATTCGGTTCAACTTGTCAAGAGTTGTGTGATGACTTCGCCAAAATCATGCACGATGATTTGAAATGAGCATGATGGGTGAACTTAACTTCTTCCTTGGTCTACAAATAAAACAACTAGAAGATGGAATATTTTTAATCAATCTAAATATATTAAGGAAATGCTTAAAAAATTTAGATTAGAAGATGCAAAACCAATGAAAACACCAACGTGCTCGGATACAAAACTCATGAAAGATGAAGGAAGTGAGTCCGTGGATAGTACTAAATATAAAGGTATGATAGGAAACCTATTATACCTATCGACAAGTAGGCCCGATATCATGTTTAGTGTTTACCAATGTGCCCGCTTTCAAGAGGATCCTAAAATATCACATCTAGAAGCAGTTAAGCGTATCTTTCGATACATTTAAATACACTACGCACTTAGAATTATTGTATCCAAAGGGGACAGGTATAGTAACTATTGTTTATGCCGAATCTGATCATGCGGGCAATTATGCGGATCAAAAAAGCACTAGTAGTATTTGTACGTTCATATGATGTTGTTTAACATCTTGGTTTGCGAAGAAACAAACCGCTCTTGCTATATCCATGACCAAATCCGAATACGTATCCACCAGAAAGGCATGTCAAAAAGCACTATGGATGAAATCAAGCTTGACGACATTCCCATCATGTGCAACAAGAAAGGTGCCATTGACTTGAGAAAAAAATCTCGTCCAACACTCTCGCTTAAACACATTGAAATTGGTCACCACTTCCTTCGAGGCAACATTCAAAAGGGAAACATTTCAATTGAAAAGGTTCCATCGGAAGATAACATTCCCAACATATTAACTAAACCTCTCAAATAAGAATTGGACTTGGAATGATGGAACAAATTCCATAAATCAATTCTCTACAATCAACAATGAATCACACACATCATCTATTGTAAGTTATCTAATTTTAATTCTCTTTTCTTTCTGAGTCTAGGGTTCTATTAAACACAAAATTAAATTCGAGGATCTTGATTTTTTCTTATACTTATACTTAATTAAGAATAGAGATTTCATTATACGATTTTCGTCTTCATACTTAGCATTAAATGTATTCTTGAAAAATTGCATAAAACCCTGGATCAATTCTTGAAAAACTTCTCACGAACTAGGAAAATCATGAAAGTAGTTTCTTGCATTGTTAATACAAACTCAAAACTTTTTGCATGCACGCATTACGATCTCATAAATGTCAAAGAAAAATATATAACTAATATATATTTTTCAACACATTTAAATGAGCAAAATTAAATAAAGGAGCTTCGGGTTCACTCATTATTTTCCTTTTTGAGTCAAGTGAGCCACACCTTCACATAGTTTTCATATAGGCACACACTTAGGCATACGGTTATTTCAATGTCTCTTTGTGATTCATGTTGAACTACATTAAACCCAGACTATTCACTTCATACAACAATTCAAAGCCTCCAAATAAAATCTTGGTCACACTATGGTACTTTTGTGGCCTTAAGATGATCACCTTGATAGTGATTTTGAATCATCAAGTGATAAGGAGAAAGTTAAACAATAAAAACTAGGAGGAAAGTTAGTGATAAAAGAAATTTATCTAGGAACACTTGGTATTTGCTAGAAATATTAGCATCCCTCACTTAATCAATTATGGTCACTTTTATTATAAATATGCAAATTAAAATTAATACTATTAAAAATTTTGTTCTTTGACTAAATCATACTCAAAAAACTAGATTATATTCTTGATACTTTTAAGATCTTAGATTTGCAGAAAATCAGCCCCTAAAACTCACACTTTAACCCAATTAAACTTTTGGACAAAGAAAGGAATTGCTAAAATTTCATCTGACGGCATACATTTTCCTTAAAAAGGTGATGTTTTCTTAGTGGTAAGGGAACCTTCCCATGTTTAAAGTAACCGTCCACCCGACGATGAAATTTCTACAAATCTCTTGATCCCCCATACTATTACTTTTCACAACCTTTCATAATCACCTACTTAAACCTTAGGATATACCATCAAACAAAAAATAGATCCATGTAATATCATCAGTCAATCCAAGCATAAATGGCCAGCTCATTCCCATTCTCATTCACAACTTCCCTTTATTTCAATCTCATCTAACAACAACAATGGTGCCCTCAAACTCCTCCTCCTCCTCAAGATTCATAAGTAAGAAACCAAGAATGAGTGTTTGGCACCTCAACTTTATGAACTTTGTTATTCAATCAACTTCAAACTCACCTCATGCATCACTAAAAACACCATCTCCCATGACCAGTCCACAGTCTCCTAGTCCATCCAATGCTCCATACAAAACCCCATCATCTTTGGGGTAATCATCAAAATCAGCCTCCTCACCACAAAGAGCAACCTCTTCACCATTTTTCCTTACTCTCCATCTCAAACCATCAATCCTTATATCCAAGACTTGCTAGATGTTCTAGCAAGAACTCCACCATTTCCACAAGAACCTACTCCAAACCATTGATAATGAAATGACAAGTTTTCTGGCCACAAAACCGTCCAGGGTTAGTTACGGTACTAATAGCTTGCTGGAACAATGGAAGGAAACTTATAGGAATGCTAATTGCGACTATGACCTATACGATGATGATTTATATGAAGGTCAGGAAATTCCTGATAATATTCAATCTATATGCGATAACTTAGATATCAAGGTTCGTGGTCGAAAGAAAGAAGAAATAGATTACTTGATGTTATTGAGTCATTTGTAGTCTAGTTTTTATGTGTACCTTTCGTTTAGGAAGTAGTTTGCCTATGTAATGGGCTGAGATGTGGGATTCATCCATATTTATTGTACTGAATTGTTTTGGGCATAATAATTTTACTGGAAAAACCTTTTACCAAAAAAAAAAAGAACCTACTCCAATGGAAACTCAAATCATTATTTCTCCAACAAGCCCATAAGAAAATCACCCTAACTCACCTCAACATACAACGTTCCTAAATGCATTTTACAACCCTCATGCTCATGCTCATCTTCATGGTGGATATTGTTTGTGTTGCATCAACACAAGAAATCAAATTTAAGGTCTCCGAGGAGAAGTTTCCTTCCTAATTTCCTACATTGAGAATTTGCTCAACAACTACTCCTCATCTTCCGCTCCAAGCACAAGCAACCCCTATAACCCGTAAATCTAAGCATTTACATCCTTAGATCATCAATAACCTCTATAAACATCTTATGTTATTTGGATTTTGTCTAGTTATTTTTGTGCTTGCCCTGTATCATCATACATTAAATATGATTATTATTGCTATTAATGAAATATGATTATTATTGCTATTTTTTGTGCTTGCCTTGTATCATCATACATTAACTGGTTTATATTTTGAAATGTTCTTGATATTTATCAATATATATGCTTGTGTCTACTAACTTGGTTTTGAAGCAAGCAACCATAGCTCGATTCCCTTGTGCCCCGATTAAGGGGGAGCATACACTAAGGGGGAGCAATCACATCGTCAACCAATCTCCTCAAATGACGAAACTATTTTTGCCTCGACAAAAGGGGGAGAAATATGTAAATTCATGCTAAAAACTTGTTTAGTTTATTTTTATGTAAACAGAGTTTATATTTTTTTATCATCAAAATGAGGAGATTGCTAGTACAAATAATGTCTCAAAACGTTTTTATATTTCACAGTTTCTCTTTGTTTTGATAATGACAAAAATACAAATACGTATTACGTAAACACATATTTTTGTTGTAAAATTACATTTCAACACAACATCACTTAAGGTATGAATAATAAGTATTAAACATTTCAAGTAATGATCAAAGAACCATTTTCTCATAGAAAAGAACTAGACATTTATTTTAAAACTTAGACAAACTATTTAAAATAAATCAAAAGTAATTCAAACAAGTTTAAATTTGAAGTCAGCCTTCTAAAATAAATATCTTACCAAGATTTATTAGTTGGCACTAAAGATAAAAACTAGCTATCGTTTGTACGCACGGTTTCCTTATAGAGTGGACGGTTTCCTTATTAATAAGGATACCCTTACATCGTGGAGGAGCGTCCCTGGTTTTTCTTGCCTATAAATAGAAGCTCATTTTTCACACATATCACCCTTTTTCTCCACGAATTCACAACAACTTTTAATCACTTTCATTTGATCATTATAGCTTGTTTAATCTCATTAAAGTGATCCAATCTTTGATTCACTATAGAGCACAAGTCAAGAACTTAAGTTATCGCAAAGATATGAGTTGGTCTAGTATAGTTGTTATCAAACTTGTTCAATTTATTATGTATATCGAGTCCATATCATTCAGTCATATTAGTTAGTGAAACCGTGTTTGTATTTGTGTCCTAAAAATACAAAGGTATGTAGGTTAGTATTTTGGCCGGAAAATACAAGTGTGTGATTAGGCTAGTATTTTGGCGTTGAAAAATACAAGAGTCTCTAAGGTAGTACGAGTACTTGTGTAGAAGGTTTAGTTCTATCTTGAGAAGAACTCGACATCTAGTTTAGTGTCGGTAATTGGTATAAGCGACATTGTACGATTTTCTCCGCCTGAACGGAGTTTGTTGATATAATGCATTGAACTCCTAAGTTGGATACTTAGAGAGTAGAGTAGGGCGAAGAGGATCTTCATAGTCGAACCACTATAAATTCTCTTGTCTTGGTTTGATATTTCCATCTTTCACTCATTTATCATTGTTTATATTAATAGTGTTCATAGCGTAGCTATTGCATAGTTGTTGTGATTGATTGATTTCACTGAGAATCGAATATAATATTTTATAACATAAATTTTAATGTTCTGGGGATATAAATACTCATTATATCCTAGCCATAACACAACCTCTTTTATTTTTCTCTCTAGTTTCTTTTTTCTCTTTAAAGCTTTGTGTATTTTGATCCCTCTCAATCTTTGAGATTGATAATCGCTTGGTTTGTAATTTGTTATTTTATTTTGTAGTGTATTGAAATCAAAACATACAATCACATTTGAAGTGATTGGTAGATGTTGTGAACAATAAAAATGAGGTGGATGGTTGTATGAAAAAGTTGTTGTGTGATCTTTTGATCTTTGTTTTCGACATAGTATTAGAGGCAGTTTGGCTTTTATACAAAGAACAATTGATTTTAAAAGGTTTTTGAAAATTAGGGTTTCAAATATATTTAGGGCTTTTGAATTTTGAGTTTAGATGTGTGTAGATTGTGTCTTTAATTGTTTAATTCATGGTCAAATTGTTTGATTTAAGTAAATGTTAATGGGTAATTAGTGTTTCCATTTTTTAGGGTTTCAAAATTTAGGGGTTTGTTGGTTAACAACTGTTTTTAGTATCAACAAGTGTCGATTAGTTGTTAATTAGTTCAAGATCTAAAAGATCTGAGTGTTTTTGGTCAATTTAAAAAATAGGGTTTACTTTATCAAACCCTAATTTAGGAGTTTTTTAGTTTCTTGTTCATAATTGAGTTCTTGAATAATATTGTTAGAGTATTTTTTAGTGAAATACTATTTTATAACTTTTCTAGTTGTTTTTCAGGTTCTTGGATCCTGTACTTGGTTAATTGTTGAGACATCTTATCTCTTGGATTGGAGCTTTTGCGTGCTCTATAACATATCTCACGTCTTATTTAGGTTATTTTCTTTGGTTTTTTAATATCGATGGAAGGGTTAGGTCAAGAGGATTTATGTTAGTATAATTGGAGTTTTTGATTGGTGGTTTATTTGTGATTGAGGAGTTTGGGAGTTATTTGACCTTAATCCAGTTTGTTTGGTTAATCTAAGTATACACAATTTTGTTCTAGATTATCCTTGACCTACTTCTTTGAAATGCAAGGAACATGCTCTAGTCTAGAATCGGTGTGTGCTTGGTACCACATTGTTTTAGGTCTTCTAACAGCCATTTGGTGGTTTTTGATTATTCTTCATATTATTTTTGATTGTTTTGTTTATCTGTTTTCATCATGGTTGATGGGGATAAACCTCTTAAGGATTCTAATAAGGCATTAAGCTGGATCTGAAAGAGTGGTTAAAATTGATCAGCATGACCCATTGTTATTGCATAGTAATCACACTAGTGGTGTTCCTATAATAAATTTTAAACTTAAAGGAACTACAAATTATAAAGTTGGTTTGTTATAATAATTATAGCTATTCATACTAAGAATAAAATTGGTTTTATAAATGGTTAAACAAGAATGAAAAAGCTCATAATGTTAACATTTTTGAAGATCTAGAGAACCCTAAATGCATGTTCTTTAAAGCATAGCTATAAATGGTGAAAAAATTAGTACTCTACAAAACTAAACACATGTTAGATATCTTTTTTGTTGGATAACAAAGACTTACAACACATCCGTTATAGATCCTAATAGTCCTATAATACACATATTGTCTCATCGCCGTACAAATTCAAAGTCTCTCATATTATGGATGGAAATCGAGACATAACACAATTAAAAGCGCGTGCGTCCACGCACACAGTTTTACACCCATATAATTTTGTTGCCAGGACAACTCATAGTAGACTAAAAAAACTCAATACCAGCACGTTCCGTATTTAAAAACAAAACAAAAGGAAAAAGAAAAGAGAAGTCTAATAATCAAGGAAATTCAGATGTGGAGTTTTAAGAGCGGGGAATTCAGTCCAAGTGGGATGTGCCTAGGAATTTTTGGAAGGTGTTGCACAAGATTTTTTTCATCATACGTACTATAGATGCTCCATCTGTTAAATGATAGGTTAGTAGGCCCAAGCCCGCTTGTGGGCTTAGGGCCCATTAGGGTTTCAGTCATGTTATCTTTATATATTGTGGTTGAATAATACATTATACCTAAGGGTGTCATTATCTAACATGGTATCAGAGCGGGTCTGATCCTCAGACCTAGGTGGCTATGTTGAGCCGCCTCCCCTAAACCACATGTCAACCCTAGCCGCTACCTTTACCTAAAAAATGAATAAAAAATAAAAAAGGAAGAAGAAAAGGATCGTCGTATCCGTGTACAGCGTGCTTAGAGTATAATCGTAGTTAAATAAAATATGGTTAATTTTATGTTGCATATACATACTGAATCATCAGTTCCTTGTTTTTCATTGTTATCTTGTTTGATAATTCTCGCTATAGTTAAGTACGAAAATATGTTGAATGTTAATTATTGTTTGAAGATTTTTTTTCTGCATGTTGGCGAATGTCTTCATCAACAATTTTATTATTGTTTTAATTTTTTTAGTATGAAAAAAGGATACTTTGGTTTATCCTGGTTCAGGATACTTTGGTTTATCCTGTATGAAAAGAGGATACTCTGGTTTATCCCATATGAAAAGAGGATACTTTGGTTTATCCTAGTTCGGGATACTTGGGTTTATTCCGTATGAGAAAGAGGATACTTTAGTTTATCCTGGTTCGGAATACTTTGGTTTATCCCATATGACACATTAGGTTATTAGTTTGTGACTTTTTGTTTTGAAGATCAGTCTCCGCTTGCTGTCGGATGTCTTCATCAAATAACTAGTTATTGCTTTAATGTTTTATTTTGTTTTCTGCTCCAGTTCGAGCTTTCGTGATTTTGCCGCTCAGACTGCGAGGGAGTATTAGAGGATTGGTTAGTAGGTCCAAGCTTGTTTATAGGCTTAGGGCCCGTCAGGGTTTCATGTAATCTCTATATATTGTGGTTGAATAATACATTATACCTAGGGGTTTCATTGTCTAAAACCATCAAGAAATTTCGGCTAAACAAAACTTACACCATAAAGAAAGAAGACAATAAGAATAAATAAATATATTATCAGAAATTACACGTATAAAAAATAACACTTTTATACAATAAATTATAACTCGTGACTTAAAATCAAACGGGGTCCACCCGTCAGCGTTTAGACATGTGGTTTATCACCACATGAGTAATGCATTTAGGCTTTGTTTGTTATGTGGATTTTGATCGAAAAGCATGGAATAGGCTCAGATAAATTAGTTTGTTACACAGATTTGGTAATCAACTAATCAAGTAATGGAATAATTGCAAAAACTCAATGTGCTGGGTTTTAAGACCAGCATTTGGGTTTTTGACAACTTTCCATTACTTTGTGTTCTCAAACTATTTGCTAACTGCATATATTCATTATTATATTAAAAAAATAATAAATTTTAAATCTTATCTGTAATCTCAATAATATAAACCAAACAACTGTACAATCATACATTTTATCTTTTTATTTTTATTTTCACACCTTTCTCAAATCCTAATCTCATTCCAAACCTATCAACAAAACAAATGCACCCTTAAAGTTAGCCCATAACTTATATGGATAAAAAGTTATTGCCGATTTAAGTTGGGAGTTTAGATTGTCATGGGGATCCTATAACTCCAAGGAAAGAAGCAACATCAAAAGGTTAACTTTCAATGCAAGATTATTAATTCAACCAAAAGAAATAAAACTTGCCTGGCTTTTAAGTGCAATTTCAAGTGATTTCACAATCTTGGTCACTAAGGAACGTTCCTCGCGGTCTCTTTTTAAACAATTATAAGAAATTATTGTAAACACCTTAAGAGAATCAGGATATATTTCATCCTTTATATTAGCATAAATAATATCACTTATTGTGTTTTCTTCATAGGACTGCCGAGCCAATCCTACCAATGACCGATGCTTGTATTTGTTGTCTATACACAACCTCCCACACAATATTTCAAATAGCTTGACGTCGAAGGAGTAAACATCCGACTCCTTTGTTAAAAACCCCATCTATGCATATAGCATATCACAATAACCAAACTTTCCTACTGTGTGGGAGACAAGAAATGTAATTTCTTTATTAGTTGGACCAAACTTGGAAAGGCCAAAATCTTTTTTTATGGGTAAAGGGTTTCCCAAATAGATTTATTACACTAAAAACATTTCAGTACAATGGATGTAGGTGAATCTCACATCTCAGTCCGTTACATAGGAAACCTACTTCCTTAAGGAAGATACATATACAAACTAGACTAAAATTAACTCAAAGTCATCAAGTAATCTATTTCTTTGATCAACCTCGAACCTTGATATCAAGTAATCTATTTCTTGACCTTCATACATGTCATCATCGTAGGGGTCGTAGTCGCATTCTTGTTCAACATTACCATATGTTTCCCTTCATTGTCCAAGCAAGATCTTTGTACCATATCCAACCCTCGACGATTTAGCCAGAAAACTTGCCAATTCATTATCATTAGGTTCAACTTCAGCTTCACTATGAAGATCACCCGAACACTCAACCTTTTTCAGAGGCTTACCATCATCGTCCATAAGCACACATTCCCGCTCCAAAAACTTTTTTTCAATTATATTAATATTTTCAACTACAGGGGGTAAAACTTTGCCCTTCCTCTTGCACACCAGACGTAGAAGACTTATTCCCCAAATCATCTTCCTCACTAACCAGGTTATCAACCTGTAAAGCCTCAAACGAGTTACTAAGGGAAAAATACCATTACCTGATGTCGAAGCATTATTCTTACTTGTCTTCTTAGAAGAGTTACCTGTTGCCGAGACCTTCTTCTTACCAGCAAAAGGAGCCGTTTTAGGGCTCATCCCTTGAGTCGGTTGAATTACTTTTGGGCGGTATAAAGTTTTAGTGACCGATTTAAAGTATTTGGTGCTTCTAGTGTTGTCACTAGACTTCTTCTTTTTATCTTCAATAAAATCATCATCCAACGCCGGATGATCCACCCTTGTCTTTGTCCAACTTATCCACCACTCGTTTTTAAACTTTTGGACAATCATCAACTGAGTGACCAAATATTAAGCACGTACTACACGAGGAGGTTTCTACTCATATTCAACATGAATTTTTTCTTTCCTGTATCCAGGTCCATCAAGGTTTGGAACAGCCATAACCAGATTCTCACAAAAGCCATTAGACGCATCAATTTTAATCAAAATTCTCGCATAACTGCTTTTACCCTATGATTCCAGACACATGGAATTCATAAATGAATCTAGAATCATTGGGTTACCAACTTTAGAGGCGATCAAGCTTAACCCATCCGATGTATATGAAACCAACGAGACATCATGAAACTTCACCTAAACGGGAACACTAGACAGTTCTTCTATAAGAAGGCTCACATAGGGAGACCATTTACTAAATAAGATAGGGACACCACGAATCATCCATGGACCATCTCTAAGTACCGAATTAACACCCTCAATAGATGAAAACTTAAAGAAGAAAAAGTCTTTCACCAACATTACCTTCTCTAATTCATATTTTTTCCAATTGTTGACAACAAACCTTTCTACGATAGGAAAAGCAAACTTTTTACCAATAAAGTAACCATAAAGTAAAATATTCATTTTCATCATTTACCTCGTTAACCGAATCCAACGATAACCAAATGTCGAAGTCAGAATCTATAGGCACATTAGCATCAAGTTTTCGAAGATTAGCCTTATTCAAAAGCATAGGGCTAAGCTTATTAGCGTAAGATGAATATTTCAAACCTATTTCACTACTAACAACATTAATATACTAGATCGACTCCGTTTTCAACACATTAGGAATACCCAGCAGAAGTCAAAGTTAGAGGTATCGAATCAGCTGTATCCAGTTTAGCAGAAGACATAGCAGTACCATCATCGACAGTAGGAATAGCATTAACAGCAAAACCCTTATTCTCCTTAGCAACATTAGTAACCGGGATCGACCCCGTATTACAAGCCCCCCAAGTAACTGTATTCACATCATTCAGACCTCCATCCTGAACATGAATAGTACCTGTATCATCAACTAATGGCGGAAAATCAGAACCAAAACCTAATCCAAATAGACCATTGGTGTTAATCTTCTTGCCAGCCAGTTGTTCATCATGCTTATTAATATTATTCTTCTTACCACCCCTCTCGGATTTAGAAACCCTACTTTCACACTTAACACATGCACTCAACAATTAACCCATAACAGATAGTCAAACAAGCACGTCTTGTAATACCAAGTCGACCATAAAACCCCAAGAGATCTTGCAAATCTTATGCAACAGAAAAGAGTTACAGTCAAACCACAATCACAGACCTGGCTGATGGAAAAAACAGAACCCTAAACAATTAGGGTTTAAGTATCGATTAAGAAAAATCCAATCAGTAGCCTTAAAACAAGCACAAGATAAATCGATCAAAACAGTAAGCCAAACCAGAGACGATTTAGAAAAAAACCCTAATAAGAAACCCTAACGAATAAAACTTAAGAGAACACAAGATCGGGTAAAGATATATGATTAACATGTGTGTAGGATCATAAATCAATAGCATGATCAGTGTAATATTAAGCAGTAAATGATCAGGTTTAAGAGTTAGGGTTATGATGTTTTCTTTGTCGTCAAATCTAACATTTCAGTTTTCATCTAATAAAATACTAGAACTTTTAAAATCGCGATGTAATACTCTTTGTTGTGTCCCAGTTGCATTATGAAGGCATACCTGTCCACGAGCCGCCCATATGTATAATTCAAGGTGTCTAACCCACGTTAAATCATTGCTGTTCAGATACCGGTCCACACTCTCCTTAGGTGCATACTCATACACAAGTATTTTCTCTTCACAATCGTCACAATACCCTAAGAGAGAGACAATATTTGTATGTTTGTAAAGAGAAAGCATCATGATCTCCTTCCAAAACTCGGGATCCCCTTGCCCAAATGCACGATCTAAACGCTTCAAAGCGACTAGCATCTTCCCTTTGGAATGGAAGATTTCTCCCTTGTACACTTTCCCGAACCATCCTCTCCCTATGCAGTTTTCGTCCGCGAAGTTGTTTGTTGTTGAATTTATATCTTTTAGAGCCATTTTTAGGTGTTCAAATTGTTTCATGCGAGACATTGTTTTGATGGTGAAACAAAAATCGGCCCAGGCGGCCAATTAATTGGCGCCCAGGCGGGGATTAACCACCTTGTTTTCACTAATCGGCCTTATTAATTGGTTTGGTCAAAAATCGGTCAACATACGATTAATCGGATAAAAATCAGAGAAATAAAGCATAAATTGGCCAAATCGGAAAAAAATCGGCTAGATCGGCTACGGATAAAAATCGGCCAACTGGGGGATAAATCGGGCAAATCGAAAAAAAATCAGCTAAATCGGGCAAATCGGAAAAAATCATCTAAATCGGGCATATATTTTTAAAATTTTATAATTTTTTATATATATATATATATATATATAAAGTCCAATCCGATTAATCCCCGCCTAACCGATTATTCGCTAGGCGGTATCCAACCGCCTAGC
>BQNB010144308.1:0-16872 GCA_026074375.1 Tanacetum coccineum
AGTGTTGTGAAATGAAATTACTAAGCGGGTAGAAAATTGCGTAAAGAGTTGAGTTAGTAAAAATTTTATTGTCGCCGCTATGCGCGGGTAACCAACTAGTACTAGAAGTGGACCGGTAAGTCAGCAGCTGAAGTGGGTAACCTTGCAACAAAATCAAATGAGTTCGAGGCTCTTATTTGATGTCTCTTTCATACCAGTAACTAATAATTTTACCTGGTCAAAATGGGTCATTATATTTTTGTCAAAAGGGTTGGGGTTGGTTGGTCCGAAAGACGCTATGTATAAATATTTTTTAGAGGGATTTATGCATTCGAAATCAGTGTTGTAAAAATCGGTCATGGCATATATCGGTTGACGGCGGCCCACCGCCATAATTTGCAGCAAATCGGCCAATTTTTGGTTTTCTGATTTTCTTGATCGTGATTTAATTTGAGAAAGAAGTTGTTTTATGGTTTTTTCTGGATTTTCTGGGTGGTGGATGGGAGTTGAAGAAGGTCAAAGAGAAAGTGTCGGCGGTACATATTAGGTTATCTAAACATGTACTTATATATTTATTGGCCCACTAGTACTAATATATTTATTGGCCCACTAAAAAACTTATAAAATATGCTCAATAAATAACTAAATGTGCTTTATTAAAATTAGATAAAAACTTAATCAAACATCATATATAATAGTATAAATTTTGCAACATATACATAAGATATATCATTATAAATAATATAAACATCAATAAAATTATTTTATATATATATATATATATATATATATTGCAGATTTTATATCAAATAAATATTCAAAATATTAATAATATATATATTTTGTGGTTATTGACTTATTTTGTTAAGATATTGCTAATATTTATTTTTTTAAATAAATTCCTTTATAAGTTATGGTCCCCGCCGAAAAACCGATATATCATTGTCAAGACCGATTTATCGCTTGAGGAGTTGAAGGTGGTCGACCGCCGACATACCGCCGACCGATTTTTACGACATTTGTTCGAAATACACATCTGGCTAATTTTGACCATTTCCTTTTAAGCCATTTTTGACCCGTTTGACCTTATTATAGTTATAAGATAAAGTTATTTGTGGTGTTCAGTTAGATTAGTTTCATAAATTATCTCAGTCCATATCATGAGTTCATGACTATATAAATCTTCTTTCTTTACGATAAATGAAATTCATGAAACTAACCCGTCTTAAATCACCAATGTATGATTATGACCATATATCTCTACCTTCGCTTTTATAAATGAAATTCATGGAAGTAGCCCGTCCATCGGACGGTTTCTAGTACCTTGTAGACAGTTCCAAATCCTCCTTGCCCTAGCTTGTTTGACTCGTCCCACTTGTAAGTGGCTTTTTCCAGAGTGGAGTATTTGAAGAAATTTAAGCTACTAGTATTATGTAACATCTTTGCCAGTTTCCTGGCTTCATAAGTACCTGTAACAAGAAGGAAAATGAGCGGTATATGCACATTTTTCTTGACCGCTATAATAAATATTTTAAGACAGGATGAAATAGTGTAGTATGAATTGTACTTTTTCTGTTTGTCTTTACACATCCGTGTTTCCGAATGTATAACACAATCATCCAAGCAACTATTAAAACCGCAACAGAAACAAGGGAAATGACCAGAACTATTATCTTCCCTGCAAAAAGCCAAAAATCATATATGAAAACTCATTAAAAGAGATGTATTGAGAAGTTTCTACCTTGTTAGAATGTAATTAAATTTCTATGAATTGTTAGAGTAGTTGCGCTAGCTCATTCTCATTTCTAATGATAAAACTAGCAAGATGCTAGGAATAACAACGACACTGAACAATAATCACGGATTCAGGGCACCTTAGGACTACAACGTTGTACTTAATATGTTGTTTACTAAATATTAATTTCTAATGGATAATGTTTTTGAAAGTTCGGCAAGGCAGGCTGTGGTTGCATATTTTTGGAAATTCACCTACTAGTAGTACTTAACAAGTTGTACTATGTTAGCAAGTTCCTCTAATCATTGATTCATGAAATACAACTCATTTTTACCTTGGTTGCTGCTTGTGCTTCTGACTCTGACTGGCACGGCGTTGAGAAAATTTGTATCAGAATACCTCATGAAACATCCCGTATTCAACACACGTCCTTCAGACCAAGGCAAGCATTGCAATATCGACGCAGACGCATCCTCTAAACAACTCCTACAACTACTCACATTCAACGTCTTCCAACAATTCGCCAACACATAAACAGACTCATTCACAACCCGAGTAGACAATACTTCTTCTCTCGAAAAATAGTCAACATTTACCAATGCGTCCCTCACAGCATTCGACGCTGCCTGCCTTGCCGAACTTTCAAACACACTACCCTTTGTTGTAGTATTCCCACAAATCGTAGTATCACTAGGTCCACTATACTCATCATAAAAACTATAATTCTGATACCGCATAAAACAACCATCTTGATAAAGAATAGCACCGGTGTGCGGAAAACACCGTGATATAGCAAAATGTGCAGCGTCATAGCATATAATACAATCAGATGTCGAAAGATCTCCAAAGCATTGAACAAGTCCAAAAATTTCATCAGGTGGTATGCCTGTACTCCCTGATCCGAAAAGCGAGGATTGCACTTGTGCATCAATTTTTTCGGTTGTTTGGATGAAGTTTTGAGAAAACACTGTTTGATTCCCTATAGTCTGATTATTACATGATAACTGGATTAACTGGTCTCTCGGAACACCTTCTGATCTATCTACCATAAGTAGAAGTAAGATAATAAACATAACTACAGACGATATCACCACTAATCTCGTCATCTTCGTTATAACTATCAAACTCGTTTACGCTTCATTTGCAGACGGAATTTAGTCTCTTTTTTTAGTAGCGAGTCTGTTCAAGATGCAAAATTGTACATTAGGTAATTAATTTTTTTGGGGTACTTTTATAAGTTAAATCACCCTCATCCTACCCATAATAAATGCAACACTCGATTTCAAAAGTACTAAATAAAGTTGCACATTTTTAATACTAGTAAATGATTAACTGAATATACTCGATTTCAACTATATAAACATTTAAACTACTATCTGAACAATTTTGCAAACAAATTAAACATGCACATTTTATTTCACCTAATACTCTAATTATAATAAATTAGTTTATATATTTTGCCATTTGCTATCTTTACTAATCTCTTCATCCTATTTTCCAAAGAAACACGACCAAATATTCAAATGAAAATAAATGGGTAAAATTCATAAATGCTTAACGTACTTTAATAAAAAGACTCATTCTACATACTTTACTTTTTTTATTGTTATTCTTCTTACTAAACTTTGTATTTCTTATCGTAATACATAACTTTCATAGTTTCTTAAGGGTATTTTAGTCATTTCTCACATCTTCATCTTTTATCTCCAACACCATGATTTCTGGCGAAAAAAACCCATTCTTTGAACCCGAAAATTATGTTACGGATGTTGGGTTGCTTTAACAAACTTCGTATTTTTGCTGTCGACCCTTAATACTTTGCGTCCAAAAACGATCCCTTACAGTGATCTCTTTTGCCTATTCAGGAGCCATATAAGCCGACGTTTTACTTTGACGTCTTCCAGTCTTCCTACACGAGATATTTAATAAGTCTTTCACGTAATTTGTGGCTATGAATCAATTCTAGCCACTATAAACTATTAAGGACTCACTTCCACGCTTTAAAAAAAACTATTATTATCGTTAAACGAAAAATATTACACCAAGCATTTAATTATATCTCTATATATGGACATACGAACTCTTTTTTTGTTCGTTTATTTTACATTTTTTCGTTGATCTTGCATTGAAGACATAACTTTTTCTACTATATTTTAAAAGTTTCACCCTTTTTTTAAACTAAATAGTAGATATCCATAGCTTTCCAACCATATATAACATACTATATTTCAAATTGAAGATTAGTGAAATTAATTCGTTAAAGTTGTATAATACACATAAAATCACATGTGATAGATTTTTATCACACGTGATCTCAATCACAATGTGATTTTTACCACAAGTGATTTTTTTCACGTATGATTATAAAAGTTTCATAAATGAACTGCTATAATCTATAATTCCAATACAATATATGATTGGAAAGCATGAATGTGTGTTATTCATTGGATAAAACAGGAAAACTCTTTGATTTATAAACAAATACTTATGTCAATTTAAGCACAAATATTTAGTTTCGAACTTCGATATTAGTTTCAAATCACATGTGATATGTCATGTGAATTTCAGTACTTAAAAAAAGGTGAAAGGAAATTAAAAAAAATTGTCGAAAGTATATGAAAGTGCTCGGTTATAGAAAGATAATTAAATACTCGCCATGGCGGTATAATTTGTTTTGTCTAACGATTAATGGTTTATGAATATAAAATTATAAAAAGATTGGTGTCATTGAATTTTTAATTTAAATATTAATTACTCTCTTCTTTTTAACTAGAAATATGAGAATGTTAGTATAAAATGTGTGAAGAGATATGAGACGGGCTTAGATTGCTTGTTGGGCTGGATCTGCAAGCTATCTTCGGGCTAGATCTTGTACTAAACAAAGTAATTTAGATAATTTCCTGCACAAGTAAAGGTAAACTGTTAGCCTTACCGTGGGGACGGACCCCACAATTAGACTCCGGCGTAAGAGTAAGAAATCATGTTGTCAGGGGTATGTGTGTGTATTGGGAAAAGTGAGAAAATCATACCATTTGGAGTGTCAGATGATTCCTTTTTTATAGGCGAGTCTAGTACTAGGGTTTTCTAGTATTTCGCCTATAATCATAGTGACCGGAGTAGGACCCTTGTCGGGCAAGGGTCTGCGGTTATCGTGACTGCGGGTGCGGGTTATCTTCCGCGGACGTTGACTAATCCGCTGCTGGTTTGCGGGAGCAGCCTGTGACCGATCCGTGTCCGTCTTGTTGTATCCAGGATGTAGCCGGTGTGAGCTTGGGCTTAGTTCCGGCCAGTTATGCTCGTTGTCTGCTTGGTTAGGTCAAATGCTTTAATGTGATAATACGGCCCAGGCCCAGAGGCATGCTCTGCCTACTATACGTCATCAAAGAAGCTGACATTTGTCCGTTATTATGTTAGAAAAACTTTGATATGTAAATGATTTCCGCCCATAAAATGATTACAGAATCCGTTTAAGATATAAAAAAAGGTAAGAAATGAGAAAAAGAAAATCCATCAGAGTATATTAGCTAGTATCTAAGTAACTAATGCTTGTTTTATATACGCTGACATGCAAGATCAAGCTATGTGACTGTATCAAAAACACCATACAGGTTGGACCGAAAGGGTTTTCGGAGTTCATTGATGAATCACTTGAATTTCTTTGACGCATTTAAATCTTGTGTCAAATAATACCGGGATTTTAAGAATGGACATTAGTCTCAAAATTTAGTATCTACATGTCTTGTTATTTAATTCATTATCTCGTGGAAAAAAAAATCGTTAACACCTAGTATTGGTTGTGAACTATTCGGTTGTCCAAACTCCAAAGATATATATGCAGAGATAAAAGGAAAGCAGTTGTTTGATTAGGCTCGTAACAGTTTCTGGGCTGCTGTTGAAAAGTGGGCTAGTCAGTTGTGGGCTACTTCAGGTTTGTCATAAGACCGTATAACATATCTGATAAAGAGAGGTTTGCTTAAATGATCCTGTGTGTCATACCACTTGATTTGAACGACTAGTTAAGTGGCCTCATGTTGCGGCGGAGATGCTTTTAATAGGGTCGTGAGCAAGAAAATCGCACCGCAAAACGTAATATCGCAAAAACATCGCAATAAATCGCACACAAAAATCGCAGCACGGCAATTACTGTGGATCGTTTTAAGAAAAAGAAAACCGCAAAATGCGGTGCGGTTGCGGTTTAGGGGTATAAACCGCACATCAAACCCGCACACACGCACATGATTATTTAAATCGAAAAACGACACATTGATTATTTTATGTGTGTTATAAGGCTTCTGCTTCACATTATCATTAATATTCTTATAAGTTATAAGTGATGTGTGTTTACATTAAATATATGCGTTGTTATAACCGAAAAAACCAACATTGTAAACTAAAAAATGCAAAAACCCACATAAATTATATAAGTCATAAGTAATGGTGTGTTGCGGTTAAAACCCGCAAAACCCACAAAAACCGCAAAAAAAACCCGTCTCAAAATTTAGTATCACATGTCTTGGTTATTTAATTCATTATCTCGTGAAAAAAAATGTTAACCACTTAGTAGTTGGTTAAACTATTCGGTTGTCCAAACTCCAAAGATATATATGCAGATATAAAAGGAAAGCAGTTGTTTGATTAGGCTCAACAGTTTATGGGCTGCTGTTGAAAAGTGGGCTAGTCCGTTTGGGCTACTTCCAGGTTGTCAATAAGACCGTATCAACATATCATATAAAGAAGAGTTAATTGTAAATGATCCCTGTGTGTCATACCAATTGATTTGGAGAGTTAATTGTAAATGATCCCTGTGTGTCATACCAATTGATTTGGAACGACTGGATAAGTGTCCTCACGTTGCGGCAGAGCTGCTTTTAATAGGGGTGAGCAGAAACCGCACCGCACATTGATTATTTAAATTGAAAAACGACACATTGATTATTTTATGTGTGTTATAAGGCTTCTGCTTCACATTATCATTAATATTCTTATAAGTTATAAGTGATGTGTGTTTACATTAAATATATGCGTTGTTATAACCGAAAAAACCAACATTATAAACTAAAAACTGCAGAAACCCACATAAATTATATTAGTCATAAGTAATGGTGCGGTGCGGTGCGGTTAAAACCCGCAAAACTCACCAAAACCGCAAAAAAACCCGCAAAACTGAAACCGCGAAATGTGGTGCGGTGCGGTTTTTATTTTTATAGAAACCGCAAGTGCGGTTCGGTTCGGTTTTAGTCAAAAACCGCACCAACCCGCACCATGTTCACCCCTAGCTTTTAACTTAGTTTTTGTACTTTTTGTTTGTCGAAAATGTATTTTACTGGTTTTTTGAATACGCTGAAAATGAGTTTTAAACTTTTTTTTAACATGAATAATGTCATTTTTGGCTAGTAGTTATATGTAATGATATTTTTGTCGAATAGTCTATTACTTTGTTTTTTGTTTTTTTTTTCAAATTTCCATTTGTGGTTATTATATGGAACGTTGCATGAAATATTGGGACAAGGTTAATTTTGAAAAAAGAATTCAAAAATTAAAGAGGGGCTGCTATTTTAGGACGGAAGAAGTAATATTAATTGTGAAAAACAGTTTTCAGATTCGACTCAAATTTTTTGAAGATGACTTGAAGGTGCCAAAAGTTGTACATGTCGACGGCTTTTAAAGGAGTTACTTCAAATGCATAGTATGGCAACACCGTATTGACTAAAAGTCTAAAGCGCATGTTAACTCTTTGTTGTGTGATTGTTATAGTGTTTGCTTAGGTGGAAATGAGCAGGCCCGTTCGTGAAATACTTGTGGATTCGTAAAATGCTTGAACGAGTCAAGCCTGAACGAAGTCGAACCTAAGTTGTGACTCATTTATTAATCGAGCTCGAGTCTGATCTTTATATACAAAGCTCGATTAGTCTCACGAGACTAAACGACGCTAGCATATTTTATATATTAAACAGTATATTATGTTATCCATGTGTATTATAGACGAGCTCGAGCCAAGGTTTAATTTTTTTATTGGGGCATCGTATATAGTATATCACGAGTCGAGCTCGAACTTAAAATACACGGCGTGAGCTTTATAAGTTAAAGGGCTCGTGCTCAGCTCCTCGCTTCCACTTCCACTTCCACCCCTATGTTTGCTCATTGGTTTTATTGCATATTGATTTAACAATTCCTATAATAATGAGTTGGTAGTTTTCTATCTGGATCAGAATCAACTTGCTTAGATTACAACATTGACAGATTTCCAATAGTACGTAAAGTCTATAAAAAACATCATTTTGTTAAAAATAAATGGCAGTTGGATAACTTCATAACTCACCAAGAATGAGAAGCACAAATTGTTGACCTTTAATGGTGACCATTTCAATTCGTTACTGATGATGTATTAAATGTACAACAGAAAGCAATGCGAGCATTATATCATTTTATTCTGACTTTTTATTCGATTATTCAAAATCAGTAGGAAATGATAGTAAAAGAAAAATCATCATTTGAACTTTTAGAAGCTACTTGTTATGTTTAAATGAGGGGAAATCACATAAAATACCCATTTTCAACCTACTTCATAAAATACTAACTTTTTTGACAAAAAACCCTTAATACCCATAAAAAATCTCAACTTTTGAAACTTTTGCGAAATTTGAAAAAAAAATTCGAAAATTTTTGTCAATTTTTTTTGCTAAATATTGCCAAAATTATATTTCTTAAACATATCTGAAAATTTGCGATATTTTTAGGAATAACGACAACTTTCTAGATCGAAAATGTATTTTACTGGTTTTTTGAATACGCTGAAAATGAGTTTTAAACTTTTTTTTAACATGAATAATGTCATTTTTGGCTAGTAGTTATATGTAATGATATTTTTGTCGAATGGTGTATTACTCTTTTTTTGTTTTTTTTTTCAAATTTCCATTTGTGGTTATTATATGGAACGTTGCATGAAATATTGGGACAAGGTTAATTTTGAAAAAAGAATTCAAAAATTAAAGAGGGGCTGCTATTTTAGGACGGAAGAAGTAATATTAATTGTGAAAAACAGTTTTCAGATTCGACTCAAATTTTTTGAAGATGACTTGAATGTGCCAAAAGTTGTACATGTCGACGGCTTTTAAAGGAGTTACTTCAAATGCATAGTATGGCAACACCGTATTGACTAAAGTCTAAAGCGCATGTTAACTCTTTGTTGTGTGATTGTTATAGTGTTTGCTTAGGTGGAAATGAGCAGGCCCGTTCGTGAAATACTTGCGATCAGATTCGTAAAATGCTTGAACGAGTCAAGCCTGAACGAAGTCGAACCTAAGTTGTGACTCATTTATTAATCGAGCTCGAGTCTGATCTTTATATACAAAGCTCGATTAGTCTCACGAGACTAAACGACGCTAGCATATTTTATATATTAAACAGTATATTATGTTATCCATGTGTATTATAGACGAGCTCGAGCCAAGGTTTAATTTTTTTATTGGGGCATCGTATATAGTATATCACGAGCCGAGCTCGAACTTAAAATACAAGGCGTGAGCTTTATAAGTTAAAGGAACCAGCAAGCTCGAGCTCGGGCTCGTGCTCAGCTCCTCGCTTCCACTTCCACTTCCACCCCTATGTTTGCTCATTGGTTTTATTGCATATTGATTTAACAATTCCTATAATAATGAGTTGGTAGTTTTCTATCTGGATCAGAATCAACTTGCTTAGATTACAACATTGACAGATTTCCAATACTAGTACGTAAAGTCTATAAAAAAACATCATTTTGTTAAAAATAAATGGCAGTTGGATAACTTCATAACTCACCAAGAATGAGAAGCACAAATTGTTGACCTTAAAGGATGACAATTCCATTACGTTACTGATGATGGTATTAAATATACAACAGAAAGCAAATGCGACCATCATATCATATTATTCTTGACTTTTATTCGATTATTCAAATCATTAGGAAAATGATAGTAAAAGAAAAGGTCATCATTTGACTTTTAGAAGCTAATTTTTATGTTTAAAATGATCGTTATATTCACATTTGAAAAATCACATTATCAGAATCTGTAGCAAAAAGTTGCTCTAACACTAATAAGACGTCGTAGGACACTTTTTAAGAAGAAACAATAAGACTATTTAACAACTAAGTGTAACATCGGTCTACAATAATCAAAATATTGTCCGGTGTAGGTGAAGACTTCTCAGAAGGTCACTCGACCTGGTATTACTTTCGCATGTGCTACTTTCGCAGTGCCAACGTTTGAGCTCACAAAAAAATGCTATAAAGATGATATCAACGATTTTGCTCCAAAATCGCGACGTGCTCCGCATGCTTGATGGAAGAACTGCTAGTAGTGTTGCCTAGTGTAAGAACTAGGAAATATTAATATATATAGCACTGCGTGTGATCATTTTTAGCCTGATCTTATATTTTTCATTTTTTTCCTCCTTTGACTAGGTCTATTCTCACTAATTATGTATATTCAATTTTGTCACCTACTCTGCACCAAATTTACTACAAAAACATATGAAAGCAACCCATCTATTAGCTAACATTTTGACCCATTTCCGGGTATTAGATGCTGATGACTCTTCAATCTACCTTCCGAAACACATGGTTTTCAATGTCATTTTAGTCGTAAGACTTGGTGAATCTTAAACACACTAGACTTTATATCAATAGCATTGTTATTGACAAGTTATCAAAGTTTTCAGCTAAACAAACCCTGCTTCAACAAGATGGCGAAATCAACAGATACACTTTTGAGTTTCATCGTGTTGATTGTAATTTCATCACTAGTATCTAGATCATATGGGGATGCTAGATCACAAGTCATCAAAATTTATTGTGATGGAGGGCTAGAAAGCAACCAAACAATCTACGTCGCAAACTTTATTCGCACAATGGAAATAGCCGGCACAGAAATACAAACTTCAGGTAACACCACGATAGCTTTGGGGACAGAACCCAACAGAAACTATGCACTTGCACAATGCTACGGTGATCTTTCTGTGCAAGATTGTATTTTGTGCTATGCTTCAATACGTACTTATCTCCCAGGTTGTTTCCCTCTAAGTGGAGGCCGCATATATCTCGACGGTTGCTATATGAGACTTCAAAACTATAGTTTCTTTGAACAGTACACAGGACCTAATGATACGACTGTTTGCGGGAATACAACAAGGGAGAGTGGATTTTTTCAAGATTCAGCAAGCCAGGCAGTGTTGAATGTTGTAACGGGCGCGTTAAGAAACAGTGGATACTTTGCTAGGGAAGAAATGATTGTGCCGGGTACTAATAAGTCGGTTTATGTGATGGCAGAATGTTGGAGGACTTTGAGTCCAGATTCTTGTAGGGCGTGCTTAATGAACGCATCTGCTTCAATAACGACATGTTTACCATGGTCTGAGGGGCGTGTATTGAACACAGGGTGTTTCATGAGGTACTCGAATACTAATTTTCTCAATCCAGTGCCAGTCATAAGCAGATCTAGCAATAGAGGTAAAACTTACATATGGTTTTGGAAGTCATTTAATTCAGCAAAGTATAAGCTTATCTACATATTTTGTAGAGAAAAATCATTCCTATGGTTTGGTAAAAATAGTGAAAATCTTCTCTCTGTCAATAACATTTGACGATTTCTGCTAATTAAACCAAACCTAAAGGATAATATATTTATGTAATCTACTCTCTTTCTCTCCCATGATCTTTTTTCATTTACGGGTTTTGCAGGGAGGATAATAACTATTGTGATTTCCGTTGTTAGTTCTTTGGTGGTTTTGGTAGTTGCTTTGATGATTGTTTTATATATAAGGAAACGCCAATACATACAGCAGAAGAGAAAAGGTAGGATCATGTTTTGGAATGATAAGTACACAACATGCTGGTAGACTAGTTAGAACTTAAATATAGGATATCTCAAATATATTGATGATTGCTCAATATTTCAGGTTCTTATGATATCGAGAAACTGGCAAAGATTCTTACCGACAGTAGCTTGAACTTCAAATACTCTACTGTTCAGAAAGCGACAGCAAATTGGGACAAGTCTAATAAACTCGGACAAGGAGGGTTTGGGACCGTGTACAAGGTACTACCTTATAGTAAAGCCACATAAAACATGCCGTTGTGTCGAGTCTCATTAGATATAACGAATGTTAACATTGATATTTCTCTCAGGGGGTTCTTTCAGATGGGCGAGAAATTGCTGTGAAAAGGCTCTTCTTAAATAACAGATTCAGAGCAACAGATTTCTATAACGAAGTTAATATGATTAGTAGTGTCGAACATAAAAACCTGGTTAGGCTGTTAGGATGCAGCTGTTCGGGACCTGAAAGCATTCTTATATGCGAGTATCTACCAAATTTGAGCCTAGACCTCTTCATTTTTGGTATGCTCAAAAGAATTCGTGACTCTCATTTTATATTAGTGGTGGCAATTTTTTATTTACTCGTTATGATATGCTTATTTTGGGCTATGCTTTATCTCAAATTGCGAAAAAGTAAAACAGGCTGAAAGTCACCCATAATTCTGAAACATATGTTTTATGTGGGAGATTCAGATTAAACATTAATAATATCGTTATTGTACATGATAATACAGTTAATCTATATAAAAGAATTATAAAATGGACTAAAAGGGTTGGCATGTCAACCGACCTGACCCGTTTTGGCAATTGCTAAATATGACCCATTTAAACCCATACATATTGTGACCTGTAATTATGAATTTCTGAACTTCTTCAGATGAAATAAAAGGAAGGGAACTAAGCTGGGAGAAGAGATTTGAGATTATTATTGGTGTAGCAGAAGGCCTTGTTTACCTACATGAAAATAACAAAACACGAATAATTCACAGGGATATTAAAGCTTCTAATATCTTGTTAGACTTCAGGCTTCGTGCTAAAATAGCTGATTTTGGGTTGGCCAGATCGTTTCAAGATGATAGAAGTCATATCAGCACCGCCATTGCAGGAACACTGTAACTATCTCATTATCTTAGCCTTTTCAACCTTAATTTGTTATATAATTTTCTTGCTAAATTTGCCATTTTATTTCAATATTATAGAGGATATATGGCTCCAGAGTACCTAGCACATGGTCAGTTAACTGAAAAGGCTGATGTCTATAGCTTCGGTGTGTTAATACTGGAAGTTGTCACTGGAATGGAAAACAACAGAAGTAAAACTATAGACTATACCGACAGCTTATTGTCTACTGTAAGTATAAAAACTTTACATGTCACAGCCTTTGCTTGCCGAAAATAATGATATTAGTTAGGTTAGTATATATTAACGGGTGATTTAGACATGGGCCAAGTGCGTAAAAAATTAATCGACTTTGGTCCATTATTAGATGGGATAAGGTTTCTTAGGCATGACATAAAAAAGTCAACGTGGTCAAAGATACTGCAACATTATTATATTTGTTGTAGTACCTTGTACGCGTTACCTTAAATTGAGAAAAAATTTAGTGGTGGTTTAAATAAATAAGTTTAGGAGAATGTAACGGTTTTTGTGGACAAAAAATATGGTTACATGAATATATATTTGACTAAACTTTGTTTTCTTTCGTCTTTGACCCTTTAGACATTGTACATTAGTCAAATGTTGCAAATATGGTTGGACATAATGCGTACTTATGAATGAACAGGCATGGAAACATTTCAAGGAAGGTAAAGTGGAAGAACTCTTCGACCCAAACCTAATGATGAATACTTATCCTAGCATCATTTTCCAAAAAGATGCAATGAGAGTGGTACATGTAGGCCTTCTTTGCATTCAAGAAGCTCCATCCTTGAGACCATCCATGTCAAGAGTATTAAAAATGTTAGCAAAAGATGACGAACCATTACCCGCACCCTCCAATCCCCCTTTTATAGATGAAAAAACCATGGAACTTAACAGCGTCACACAAACGCTACTGCATTACTCTGACGGTGATGATTCTAATTCAGTTGCTACAATTTCTCATAGTCATTTCTTCCCTAGGTAACACTAGTTGTTTTAGTATCACGGCACTGATAATTTGATTTTTTTTACTCCGTTATGTAGGTAACATGTACCACTTTCAGTAAGATTATAGTGTTATATATAAATTACGAAAACTATATACTGGAGAAGAAGGTGTTTTATGTATTGTACATGTGTAAAGTATTAAAGCAAGACACAAATTGTTTAAGCATTTGTTTTGAAATAAGGAAACATGCATATATGAAGCTTATTAGACGTAAATTTTCTATCAATGAAATATAGACACACAGATATAAGTTTTGGATGCAACTTATCGTTTTGAACCTCGCACGATTTGAATGGTTGTAAGGACATTTTTGAGCTTGTTTTATCGTGTAGCAACCAAGTTCCCCATGAGTCCTCCACCGACTTCAAAATGTTTAGCACTTGAAAAACCTGCTTCCAAAGCGATATGCTCTAACTCCTCACCTAATAGTAAAACCATTGTTTACTTTAATCCCTTGACATTTTTTGGGACGTTTTTAAGCAGTTTATCTATCACGACAGAAAAAACAGTTTAAAGACTGTACCAGTACTAAAAAGAGTTAAGGGGCATAATCGAAAAGATGATGAAAGTTGATTGGTTTAAAATTGTCACCTTTAACTTATGTAATGTTACCCGTTTTTATCATACAATATATACAAAAATAAGAAAACCTGTTAAGAATTCTTGAATTGAGCTCTTTAGATATCGGTACTCCTCTGTAAGACCATAATTAGCTGCTACAGGAACAACTATATTGTCTATCATCCAACCCTGACAAAAAATCCCAAAACATTCCAACGCGAAAATGATTTAAACTGTTTTCGCATCAACATGTTTCAAAACAAGACGTGTTCGTCAATGGATTCAAGTGGAAATGTTGGCAGGGAATGAAACAAACCTGAATAGATGTACTAAATTCATCAGTGCTTTTGTTAAAGTCAAGGATTGATGCTTTGGACCCCGGTTTTAGAACTCGATATATCTCCTTCATTGCCTTATATTTGTCGATTACATTTCTTAGCCCATAGCCCATGGTAATTGCATCAAAATGACAGTCGGAAAATGGTAAATCAAGTGCATCACCTTCCACCCACCTACAAGACACAACTTAATCACCAATAAGACTTAAACCATAAATTTGAGATGTGGTAAATGGGGGAAGGTTGAGTACCAAGCCAATAATAATTTTATCTTGAGCCACTTAACGTCCAACGTATTTAGTTTTTTATAATGTGTCAAATATGAAACAAATTTTTTACATTATATGAATGATAAATATGATTAATGAGGTTTTATGCATTAACAAAATTGAGAAACTTCAGACCCCTTCAACCATCTGATTGTTTCATTTTTCAGCTGTTTGTTTATTCTACCAGTTGCAAATAAACATAACGGAAACTAATCCATACTCGATTACCACCACATTGTTTACTCAAACAAGAGCTAAATATACCAATGCTCACTTAAGGTTACGGAAGCAGGCTTTTGAGCGTAATTGCTGCCGTGATGAAGCGACAATTAGTTGTTCTCTTGAGAAATCAAGGCCAGTAACCTGCAGATTGTGGAAAGCAGTGATGATATTGAGGTTATTAGGTGGCAATTCACAATCATCAATATGTCATGCTAACAGAAAGAAAATAGTTTCATCATATTCGCAGATAATGTAGATGGACGGTGCATTGTAAAGTTGTGATTGACCAATCTAAGATTTCATATTTGAAGTTTCACATGAAGCCTTATGTTCAATATAAAATGAATTGTCAAAGAAGTCATGCAGTCAAAATTGTTTAAAAAAAGGAAGATGGTGGTTGGTCCATAATCAGCTAAAAATCAATTATCACACTTTCAAATAATTCAATACCATAGTCCCTAATTCTTATAGAAAACGCAATGTTCAACTTAGTATGTAGTTTAATGTAAGTGTTCAATAGTTAAGAAAATATCTAAGATATCTTTAATGATAACATAGGGGAATCGTATGTACTAAAAATCAAATCATACATATATGGGAAACTATGCTATCAATTTTATGTTCGATTGATTAAGTGAATTTATAGGAGAAGAAGGGGTAAACGTGAAAAACCAACCTGACCATTGACTCCAACTTTTTGAGACAAAAGAAATGCTAAATCACCACTTCCACAACACAAATCCAACACATTATTCCCTTCTTTTGCCCTATAAATCCAAAAAAGATAAATCAATATACATGCATTCAGATCCTAGGATACATCAACAAACATAAATTCAATCCTCCAATCTTGCATTGCGTTTAAAGTGAGTATGAGATAAGAATAATCAAAATCATATAACCAATTGTAATAAAATGGGCTGCAGGAGATAACGTTTAGATGTGCTTATTTGCTTTTTTTTTTTTTTAGCTATTGTAAATCCTGAATATTAAGGGATGTTTGTGTAAGCTTATTCAACAAGCTTCTGCATTAAGGTACAGTTAATAAACACTTTTGAGTGTTTGGATAAAGCCAAACAGCTTATGCTTATTAGCTTATTTAAGCTGTTTTGACTGATTTGTAGCAAGCTGAAAAATCAAAATGCCAAACACCCCTGTAATTGTGGAACATATAAACTGAGAGATTAGTAAGTACCCAGTCCAGTCAACAGCCATACGTTTCCATATCCGATGCTGCCCCAAACTCAACACATCATTCAACTGTCATTATTATATAATAATAATAATAATAATAAAAGTTATATATATATGAAATTAAATACTGTATACAAAATGAAGTAAAATACTACTGTAGTGCGTACGTTATCATAAACAGGAGCAATGCGGCTAAAGAGCGCCTGCCGGTAGGAAGAGGAGGAAGAGGCGTTGATAAGTTGCCGCCGTTTGGTGTTTATGGTCACTGGTGAAAATGAAAAGTGAAGAAGTGAAGATGATGATGCCATTTTTCACATGGTGGAATAACGAACTGTATTGCTGGTTTTTAGGATAACGTTCACTCCACATTATTTATACCGAGTTTTATGTTTTATGGGCTAATTCTTAAGAGCAAAAGGCGTAGTGAAGAGCATTTGGGCCCAACTGCCTGTCATCTCAGCGCCACCTAGAGATGCAAATTTAAAACCGGTTTTTTAAAAAACCGGTCGAAAAACCGAAACCGGTTTTTTAAAAAACCGGTTTTTTTTTAACCGGTTCGGTTAAATATAACCGA
>BQNB010144309.1:2039-16872 GCA_026074375.1 Tanacetum coccineum
TATAAAATGATTTTTTATAAAATATATAAAACTTTTTTATAAAATATATAACTTTTTATATATAATTTTTAATTGTTTTAAATATTTATATATAATTTTTAAATGCATTTTATATATGTTTAAACATTTTTTAAACATTTTTATATTTTGGGTCGACATTGTCGACCCAAACTTGTTTTAGTTATAATATTTTTTTTTTCGATATGGCGGGATCATGAAAATTTTGGCGCCAATTTAGGGTCGACATTTTCTTAAGGTTTTGAGTCGACATTGTTGACCCTAAACTTTAATAAAGTTAAAATCTTTGAAAAATTATTTCATATATAATTATTTCATATATAATTAATTTTTATAACTTAGGGTCGACATTGTCGACCCTAATTTTTGGCCGACCCCAACACCTCATTTTGTTATAGTGTTGTGTTGTCTAACAGTTTATGAAACTAAATGAACTGAAATATGACTTTCGAACTTGCGATAGTATGAAGCAAAATATAATGTTAGTTTTAAAATTAATATGGACAAACAACACGCTGGTTGTTAATTGTGAAAATAAAAGAATTTTTTTTAGGATGTGTGCTTGGTAAAACTGGTTTATACATATATCAATCCTTCTGATAAAAATGGTGCAATGAAATCATGTTTGTGTATTTTTGATTTTGAGAATTAACGTAGTTTATTTCATTTAATATGAATTATACATGTGGTTTTGAAAGGGCTAATGATGCATCAAATGACTACACAACATACTCACAAATTGAGAGCATGTTTATTTAAAAAAAATGTATGAATTGTTTTAGTGAAACAATTATGTCATGCGTTGAGACATGCATGCAGATTATATATTTGTAGGAGTTTCATGTTGGAAACTTGCTGGTTTATGTTATTTAGAAATTAAAAGAACAAAAACAAAAGTCTAGTTTTTTGAACATGCATGTGATCGAGCATTGGTTGAGACAGTGAACGTCTTCACGTGCTAGACTCTACGTGTTTTTCTGTTTTAATCGGTATGTGATACCGTGTTGCTAATGAATCGTTGGTGAAGGCTGCTGATCTTACTGGAGCATCAAGATATGTTATGGTAACATTCATGTTTATATTCACTTTTATTTAAGGTTTAGTGATATCGCATGTTGTCGATAAACTATACGTATTGTGTGCAATCTCATGGTCTCGAGTTCGATCCTAACACACGACTATTAATTTATCGTCCATAAACTAACATACACCTGATCAAAACTTTTGATTCAACATTCTTAAAGGATTTATAACGTATTGAAAGGGTTCAATACTTGATAATATGTTTAAGTATTTTAGATATTGCATAAGTGATACAATATGTGTTTTAAATTGAGATAACTATTTTGAGAAGACATGCATGTGTATATGTTTGTTTCATAATTGTACAATGGGCAAATGGTCCGTTAAGATTTCCATGTAATTTGTCATTATAAATAGTTATTAATGAGAATGCAATACCCATGGGGTTTTCTATCATTCAACATGGTATCAAAGCACGTTAGATCATAAAACCTAGTCGGCCGCCATGAGCCGCTGCATCTATGCCACCCCGTCAAATCTCTTTGTCTTCATTCTCAAGACCTAATCACCGGCCATCATGAGTCGCTTCTATTTTCTTCATAAAGAAAAATAAATATACATATGAATTTTCTCGATCCATTCACTTTACTTTGCTTTTATCATAAACCTTAATTCTATCTCTTGAAATCACTTTCTGTCGTTGCATATTTTTTTTCTTTCTTTCCACCCCAATTCTCTTCTCCTTCACCACAAAAATCCATTTTCTCTAGTTTAAAAAAAAATACATCTGCTTGTTGGTGATTTGAATCGAAAAAAAAATCAAAGATGTGTCGCGTTATGAAGACTTTGCTCCGCATGATGTCGGGATTCTTCGTCAACAATTGTTATCTTTTTCTTCAGCTTTATTATTAATGTTTACTTCTTCAGTCTCGAGCTTTAGTGATTTCGCCGCTTGAACTGCGGGAGGGTAATAGAGATAAATAAAAGGCCCAAGCCCGACTTGTGGGCAAAGGGTCCATTAGGGTTTCCATGTAATTTGTCATTATAAATAGTTATTAATGAGAATGCAATACCATGGGGTTTTCTATCATTCAACAGAGTATAGGAAACAAACATTGTGATGATATTATGAAGGCATGCGCTCGATTTTGCGAGCGCCTAACTATCTGTGGACCAGAATATCAGTAGCCTACTGTCTTGTGACCATGATACGTTAGTGTAGTCACTGTTGGAACTTGTGGGTTTTCATTAACAAATGAGTATTGTATGTATCCCACTAATTAGATGAATGAAGTGAATGTTTAATTATAAATAGATATTAGTGATAGTTTTTGTGACAGTTATTCTGTCACAAAACCGTTGGTAATTAGGCGTTATTATTGAAAAGACGCACAAATTCAAAATGATGGTGGTTAAATGGGTTAAAAGTGTGTCTTTGATAATCCATCGCGACTGTTTGAAACGATATAGATTAGTGACGGTTTTTTCTGTTGCTAAACTGTCGCTAAACTGTCGCTATTAGCACCTTTTTGTGAACCATTGTGACTATTCGAATGGTCACGAGTTTCCCTATAAATATGGCCATTTTTCTGCATTTTTCAATCATCCAAAAACACTCAATCCAATACATACAAAAAAATATATACATTTGATGTTCATGTGAATTTTATGTACGCTGCATAAAGTTCTATTTTGAGGTCGAATCATGGGAAGAAATTAGTCACGAATCCCACCAGCGTAAACAGTGGGGGGCTAATATTCTTTAAGGACAGTGATTATCACGTCCTCAATTTCGTTCATATCTTTAGTAGAAATTCTGCCATATTCTAACAATCTTAAAGAATATTATCATGGATCAAAGTGCTGGTTTAAGGATGTTTGGAAGCGACACAATCAAACTGGACAGAATGGATGGGATGAACTTTACTCGTTGGAAGGAAAAGATGAAGTTTCTGTTAACTGCGTTCAAGGTTTATTATGTTCTAGAAGGGCCACCTGTTGGCGTGATGACTGAAGAGGAACAAAGGAAGCGTGAACAAGATGAAACACTATGCAGAGGATACATTCTGAGTACCCTCACTGACCGTCTGTATGATCTATATACACCAATGACTTCTGCAAGGGAAATCTAGAATTCTCTTGAAGAAAAGTACACCGCTGAAAAGGAAGGGGCAGATAAGTTTATCACTTTTAAATTCTTTGAATTTGCTATGGAAGATAACGTGTCTATTTTAGATCAAGTTCATGAATTTCTTATTCTGGTTTCTAAATTCAAAAATCTTAACATTGAAATCCCTGAAAAGTTATTGGTTGGGGCCATCATTACCAAGTTACCATCTTCTTGGCATAATTACAGAAAGAAATTGATGCACACTTCAGAGGATTTTACTTTGGATCAGATTCAGAAACATTTACGAATTGAAGAGGAAACTCGTATTCGTGAAAAGAATCTGAATGGTGCATCAAGTTCTAAGGTTAATTATGTTGATTCAGGAAAGAACAACAAAGGAAATGACAAGAAGAGGAAGGGTACATGGAATTCATCCAAGGACAACAAGAAAGACAAGAAACCATTGTCTGAGGTTGTGTGTTACAAATGTGGTGAAAAAGGGCATATCAAACGCTACTGCAAGAATCCCAAGAAGAAAAATCAAAATTCAAACAAGAAGGATGAATCTGCTAATGCAGTGGAACAAGTTGATACCACAGAAATCACTGCTATGGTTTCTGAAATGAACATTGGAATGATTCAGGAACTGCATATGGCTAGTGTGACAACAACTGATGATTGGTGGTATGATTCTGGTGCAACTACACATGTTTGCAACAATAGAGACTTGTTCAAAACTTATAAGGAAACTGAAGATGGACATGAAGTTATGATGGGTGATAATCATACTTCAAAGGTTATTGGCTCAGGAAATGTGGAGATCCAATTCACATCTGGAAAGAAGTTAACCCTTATGAATGTTCTTCATGTTCCTAACATTAGGAAGAATCTTGTTTCTGGTTTTAAACTTTGTAAAAGTGGGATTAAGGCTGTGATAGAATCGGACAAAGTGATTCTGTCCAAAGCTAATGTATTTGTAGGAAAAGCGTATGTTTGTGATGGCATGTTCAAACTCAATATCAATAAAATTACTAGTTCTGCTTATTTTCCTGATTGCAATTTTACTTTTAGTTTTAATATTGAATGCTCTACTTTCAATTTATGGCATAATCGTTTAGGACACATAAATTATAGGACTATGAAAGATATGTTAAAACAAGGCATTATATCCTATAATGATGAACATAAAGATAAATGTGAAATATGTGTTCAAGCGAAAATGAAAAGAAAACCTTTTCCTAAAGTAGATAGACAATCTGAAATTTTAGAGTTAGTGCATTCTGATATATGTGAATTGAATGGACAATTAACTAGAGGAGGAGATAGGTATTTCATAACTTTCATTGATGATTGCTCTAGATATACCTATGTTTATCTGTTGAAATCAATAGATCAGGCCTTTGAAACGTTTAAAATTTATAAGGCTGAAGTAGAAAACCAAAAAGGCAAAAAGATACAAATTCTAAGAAGTGATAGAGGCGGTGAATACTTTTCCACTGAATTTTCTTGCTATTGTGAATCACAAGGTTTGATTCATCAAAGAACAGCACCATATACACCTCAACAGAATGGTGTTGCTATAACACCCCGTGTTTTTCAGGTCATATTACGATCCCAGTTATTTTCATTTTCCTCTTTATTTACTGGGTTTGTGTGTTTACTCCTGTTTAAACCACAAACGTTAAATCGCGTAGGCATCAAAAATTCAACGTTTGCTAGAAACGTCAAACACACTTATTAAGACTTTACATGAATCCTTCATACTCGTTATTTAATATATTTACACGACAAGAAAAGTGATAAAATCACATTCATTTAATCAGAGTAAAACTCTTTACATTCAACTACACCAAAACTTAACTTTTATAAACTAGGAAGTTAGATACAAATCTTTAAATAAAAGCCATGTACCCCTAAAAACTAGAAGTGTATACCGTGTATTTTTTCAACTCTTCTACACTTGTTAAAAAGGGAACATAATAAGAATCAATTGGTCAATAAAACTAATATAAAGAACAAATGATCTTTCCTACAAAATAGCCATCAAGTCTCATACAAACTTTGTTTCCAATTCTTAAAAATCTGCATTATTTGACTATAAAGGTGCACAAATATCCTATCCTAATTTAACTCTTTATCCAACATGTAAAAGCCCAAGACCTCTTCCCTAAAACCCACGCATACTTGTGAATACATTAGCTGCTATAACATTGGTTTTGCCCCTACGTTCCAAACAGTTTCTACCTTTTAAATACTGTGCTTTGACCAAATTAAACCCAAGAAATTCTTTACCCTATTTGGGTTAACAATAGAATGTGATATCAAGATGAGGATCTATGCATATGTTATTTTGTGACTATAAGAAGACCATGCACACTTCCTTGAAAACACAGCAACAACAACATCATCAGTATCATACTCCATCTCCTATCACTTTGGTTTTCTTGGTTTCGGCTCATACTCAACACACAAACAAACCGCGCCCTTTTGTACCTCCACCATATACAAAAAAAACCTAATAACCCAAACCCTAGTCTCGTCACCCTAAAACCCTTTCTTTTGGGTCCAGGTACAAGCAAGGAGGTTGATTCGTGGTGTTCCAGTTGCAGCAGTAGGTTACAAGTCAAGCAAAACATTTTGGTTTGGGGTTTTAATCACGCACCAGTGGGTTGTAATCAAGTATGGTTTTTGTTGGTTCAAGCTTAAACTCACGCCTCTCTTAAAGTCCTTGCGAGTTCACATCTCTTCTTTTTTATTTGATTGCATGCATCGTCCTTAGTGCTTGAGAATGGTTTTGTGTAAAAGTTAAAAGACGAATGAACACTTTACCCCATTGTAATGTTACTGTGAAACACAAACATACATCTTCTTTTTTTGCATCTTTACTGAAACAGGAACAAGAGACCTTAGTTGCTAAGTTATATTAGGTAGTAATCCTTGGTCACATGTTGTTATGGAGCCGTGTACTAGAACCTTTTGAAAATAGAATGTATATACTTGTTTATGGAGGGTCGGTTACAAATTTAAAAACCAACACGCCATGCTTTTAAAGTTGTATATACTTATTTTTGAACAACATGTATATACTTATTTTTGAACAACATGATCACGAGACACATTAATGGTTAAGTTTTACTTGGGCTTTGAATCTATAAAATGTGTGGTTAATAAACCTGGGAATCTGTTAAGAAACAAAACCAAATTATATTACCTTTGATCATAACGAAATAACGAGCGAGACCCCATAAAACTATGAAGTGACTAATGAAACATGGGCTATGGTTATGAGAGAGTAATAGGTCTAGTATGTCAACCAATTGTAGATTAGACTCGTTGTTTAGATAAAAGGGAAAATGCATATGTTATGCTAGACTTTTAAAAAGAACGCAGCCCACACCTGTAAGTTCGAGTGCACCATTCGACCCCTATAAGTAGAGCATATAATTAATTTTTGCTTATTTCGTAAAAAGGACAGTTCATACTTCGTTTTGCCTCTAGAACCTCTAGTTTTCCTCAAGTGTTGACGAAGCTAGAGGGACTTAAAGTCACACATCAGAAGCTGCCATTTTCCACTTGTTTTACAACAGCTAGGTAGGCACCTTTCTCAGGTCATTGTAATACTTGTACCTAATATTAGAACAAACCAAAAGCTGATATTTGAAGTCTAATGTACCATCTTCAAATAGGAAAAAGAATTAGCCCTTTTCGTCTAGAAACGAGTTCGCAAATCGCATTTGAATATGGATGTCTGGTCGTAAGTGTTGACAATGGTATGCAAGTTTTTATAATCCTATTTAAACAATATGGCGAGTGCACCCATTTTCCACTCGTTTTAACCCATTAAACAACGTCAAAACTTAAAACTTAATTAACGGAATTTATAGACGACCTGTCCGCGGTTATAAATGTATTTTTAGATTTCTCTATCGTTAACTATCGAGTCCATAAATAAATGGTAAAACTCTGAGTCATCAATCATAAAACTTAATTATATTTACACTCTTTTTAATTAGTTATACACCATTATTTCGTCTAATGATTTAACCCATCTAGAGACTAAACCAAGAGTCGAACCGAACTAACGTTTTAAGGTATACGTGACTTGGTTGCCAAAATGTCCTATATCGTAGTCTATATGTTTAATAATACGAGAATATGACCCGATATAATTGGCTGATTTTATGAAAAGTCATACTTATAAAACAAGTAATATTTCCTCAAACTCAAGCACATACTAAGGACAAGATTACATGCATTGTGGTATATTTCGTGATTAGTAAAACAAGTACTATTTATTTAGGTAGCGGATAGAGTTTACGTTGTTTTCGCGTGCATCATTTACCTTGCTCGCTTCATATTCGTTGCTACCTCATTATATCACTAAGGTGAGTTTATCGTCCCCACTTTTTTTTCTACTTTTTCAATCATTTATCAAATTTCGGGGATGAGATCATGTTTGTTGTACAACACGGATGAAAGTACATTTTAAATTCAAATATTACGAGTTTGCCTAAGTAGCTATAACCCACTATGCCCATCATCATGAACTGTTAATTGCATAGATGTAACTGTTAATTGCATTATGTGAGCGTGAATGTTGTGAATAGATCTATTTGGGATTAACATCCCCGTTCGGGCAAGTAGCGCTTGCTAGTTTACCGGTTGACCGGAAACGATGAACGTATACCATTTGGATTCATGGATGTTACGGGTTGAACATCCACATTGGGCAAAGTCATTTATATGTATTTGATATACATACATTGTTTAGCTTCGGTGTCATGAGCTTAGTGCATTTCGTAATACACTTTTGTGATATTGTATTTGTTACTTTATTACCGGGAAATCTTGCTATCCACTTCATTAACTTTATAAACCTATAAATTCACCAACATTATTGTTGACAATTTAAACATGTTTTCTCAAGTCAATAAGGTACAAGTCACGGATACATTGGCTGGTCGTCATTTGAAGTCACATTATCATAAAGATTTGCATGCATTACATTTTGGAATATTGTTATGTTGTGAAATCTTTATTTTTACAAGATAAACAAGTTAAGCCCATGAGCTTTTTGTATCGAACCACTTATGAAATCTAATGTATCAGTTTTAAATGACCTTTATAATGGTCGTTCTCATATCTTGTGCTATTGATCTATGAAATAATACCCCTGGAACATCATATTCCGTTGTGGCCCATTTTGGGGGTGTTACAGTTGCTGAGAGGAAGAATAGAGTTTTGCAAGATATGATTAATGCTATGTTAGTCAGTGCAAACTTGCCAAAGAATTTGTGGGGTGAAGCCTTGCTTACTGCATGTCATGTAAGTAATAGAATAATTGCAAAGAAACTAAAAGTATTTCCTTATGAAATCTGGAAGGGTAGAAAGCCTAATATTAGTTATTTTAGAGTATGGGGTTGTTTAGCCTATTACAAGGTTCCCTTACCTAATACTTCTAAATTAGGACCTAGAGGCTTAAAAAGTGTATTTGTGGGATATGCAAAAGATTCTAAATCTTATCGTTGTTTAGATTTAGATTCAAATGTTATTGTTGAATCAAGAGATGTAGATTTCTTTGAGAATAAATTTCGTCATGATTCAACAAGCACAAATGAAATTGTGACTCAAATCCCACAAGATATTTCTGGTCTAAATTTGAACTCTAACAATAAGAGGAATATGGCAGAATCTTCTAGTGCACCTAGAAGAAGTGAAAGGGCTAGAAAAGAAAAAAACTTGGATCATGATTTAATTGATTCTTAAGCTATTATCTTCCTTGTTGAATGTGATAATGAGAATAATGTTGTCAATAAAATACCAGTTCTACTTAATGTAGAGGATGCATCTAAAACATATAAAAAGGCTACGACCTTTAGGAATTCTACTTTTTGAAAGGAGGCAATTGATGATGAAATGGATTCTCTAGTATCTAACAATACTTGGGAACTTTTAGATTTACCTCCAGGTTCTTAAGCAATTGGGTGTAGATGGGTATTTAGGATTAAATACCATACAGATAGATCCATTTAAACTTTTAAAGCTAGGTTGGTAATTCAAGGCTTTAGCCAAAGACAAGGAGTTGATTACTTTGATACATATGCACCGGTAGCTAGAATAACTTCGATTAGGGTGCTCTTTGCATTAGCTTCACTTTATAATTTTCCTATACATCAAATGGATGTTAAAACTGCCTTTTTAAATGGTGACTTAGATGAAGAAGTCTATATGAAACAACCTGAAGGGTTTGTGTTGCCTGGTCATGAGAATAAAGTTTGCAAATTAAAGAAATCTTTATATGGGTTAAAACAAGCACCTAAATAGTGGCATGATAAATTTGATAAGTCTATACTTTCAAATGGTTTTACCCATAATTCATCTGATAGATGTATTTATTCTAAGTTTACAAAAGATTATGGTGTCATCCTATGCCTTTATGTAGATGATATATTGATTGTTGGAACCAATATGGAAGGTATCAATGAAACTAAGAAGTTTCTGTCTTCATGCTTTCAAATGAAAGACATGAATGAGGTTGATACTATTTTGGGGATAAAGGTTAAAAGGCATAGTGGGGGTTATGCTTTAAATCATGTCTTTTACTTGATAAGATTTATAGACAAGATTTCAACATTGAATACTAGAGAAAGCAAACACCCCATATGAGTCCCCACTTGTAAAGGTGGTAGAATAATGGAAGAGCTGTTGCTCAAATAGAATATGCAAGTGCAATAGGTTGTTTAATGTATGCTACACATTGTACTAGACCTGATATTGCATATGCTGTTTGCAAACTATCAAGATATACGAGTAATCCAAGTCATGATCATTGGAAAGCAATTGGAAGAGTTTTTGGCTATCTTAAAAGAACTAGAAAATTAGCTTTATATTATGATCGTTTTCCTGCTGTACTTGAAGGATACTTGATTGCTTGTTGGAGAAACTGGGCAGTAGCGATAGTAAATCTACAACTGGTTGGATTTTTACACTTGGTGGTGGGGCTGTTTGGGTGGGGTTACAAAGATCAAAATGTATTACACATTTCACCATGGAGGCTGAGTTTTTAGCACTTACAGCCGCGGGTAAGGAAGCAGAATGGCTAAGAAATATGTTGTTAGACATATAGTTGTGGCCCCAACTGATGCCAGCCATTTCCTTACATTGTGATAGTCAATCAACACTATCAAGGGCATATAATAAGGTGTATAATGGAAAGTCTAGACACATTAGCCTTAGACATGCCTATATCAAAGAGTTAATATCGAATGGGATAATAACTATTGAATATATACGCTCTTGTAAGAATCTTGCAGATCCGTTTACAAAAGGTCTTCCAAAAGACATAGTCTTTGGAACTACAAGAGAGATGGGTTTGAAACCCATTAAGTAAGTTGGCAACAATGGGAACCCAACCTTTACTTAGACTAAAATCTACTTAAAGGTTCAATGTGGTAAGAACAAGTTGTTGATTACCAACGGGACACTAGTTTAGTTTAAATGCTAAATAGTGAGTAATTCTTTTAGGGTGAGTTTTTATACTCTTAATGAAGTGCACCTTTGGTAATTAAAGGGCTTCACCTATGTGGATATAAAGAGTGGTGCCGCTCCTACAAAGGTGAGTTACTTTTGGAGATATCCATAAAACTGGGATTAGCACATATGTTATGAACATCAATTAACATATTATGTGTGTTATCTTTCCGAGTTTAACACTAAGAATCATGGCTCAAATGCTATTTTTTTTTGGCTAATTTTTTCCCGGATATTTCCTTTTTTTGTACGATTCGGGAATTTTTTTTTTGCGTTGGGACGGGTTAATTTTTTCCCGAATATTTTCTTTTTTTGGGACGGTTCGATATCTTTTTTTTGGGCCGATGAATGTAAAAAAGTTGTGAACAATAAAAACTTGACGTGTTTTTTTTGTTAATTTTTTTACGGGATTTTTTGTGTAAGAAAATCGTAAATAGTTAAAAGTTGAGGGACCGTTTTGTATTTTTTTTTACTTTGGGCCAGATTTTGGGCCACATTTTATGCGAATTTTAAGCTAGTTTGTCGACAAATGTGTATATTAGTAATAATTTTTTTTATATGGCTTATGTGTTGGGCCTCATGTTTAAAGTGTTGTTTTTTTTGCTATATGGGTTTTTTTAATATAATGGGTTGTACGTTTGTGACCATATCAATTATTTTAAAGTTATTAGGTATCGAAGATGTTTCCGCGGGTATTTTTTTATCTGAATAAATCAGAACGTTTGTAATATTTTTTTTTCCTCCTATTTTCTGCATACAAATTAAAAAAAAACAAAAACAAAATAATTAAAAAAAAAAAACTAAAATACTGTGGCCCACTGTCAAAACGACAGTGGATTTGTCCACAAATGTGTAATACAAGCAAAAGAACCCGCGCGTTGCGGCGGGGCTAATTTTTTCTCGAATAATTTTTTTTACGTTTCGGGGGGTTTTTTTTTTGGGCGATGCGTTATGGCGGGGCTAATTTTTAATATTTTCTTTTTTTGTATGATTCGGGGAAAAAAAATTGCGTTGGGACGGGCTAATTTTTTCCCGAATATTTTCTTTTTTTGGGACGGCTTTGTAAATTTTTTTACGGGAATTTTTGTGTAAGAAAATCGTAAATAGTTAAAAGGTGAGGGTCCGTTTTGTATTTTTTTTACTTTGGGCCAGATTTTAGGCTATTTTTTGGCTAATTTTTTCCCGGATATTTCCTTCTTTTGTATGATTCGGGAAATTTTTTTTGCGTTGAGACGGGTTAATTTTTTCCCGAATATTTTTTTTTGGGACGGTTCGATATCTTTTTTTAGGGCCAGATTTTAGGCCAGATTTTATGCGAATTTTAGGCTAGTTTGTCGACAAATGTGTATATTAGTAATAATTTTTTTTGGACCTCATGTTTAAAGTGTTTTTTTTTGCTATATGGTTTTTTTAATATAATGGGTTGTACGTCTGTGACCATATCGATTATTTTAAAGTTATTAGGTATCGAAGATGTTTCCGCTGGTATTTTTTTTATCTAAATAAATTGAAACTTTTGTAATATTTTTTTTCCTCCTACTTTGTGCATACAAATTTAAAATAAAAAAAATAATAAAAAAATAAATAAAAAAAAAACCCAAAATCGGGCTGGCCCGAAATGGGTGCCCGATACTGTAGCACTGTGGCCCACTGTCAAAACGACAGTGGATTTGTCCACAAATGTTTTATATATTAATGGGTGACCTGGTAAGCAACATGAAGTTGAAACCGTCACCTTATGTCCCTTAAATTGGATAGAATTATGATTATAATTGATCACTATGATCATGATTTTTCCTTTTCGTCCCGTAAGTAGTGTATTCAAGACATTGAGAATTACAAATACACATGAAAAACTATAAAAAAAATCACAAGTTGGTGGATTGTTAAACTCATACACAATACGTTAATTCTTGAATGTACAAGAAACAAGGGTGTATTTAAACTTCAAAAAGGAAGTTGAACTTTTCGCCTAGTCGTGGCTAGAGAAAATGTTCAATTTGAGATCTAATTTCTCAAAAATTCCAGTGTGATGGAATTTATTTGCATATATTTGAGAATGGCCATTATGAAATGTTTGTCAAGTAAACTAGAAACTTGAGTTTGACGCTACCAAGTCTCTGACGAGAGACCTGGTTAGTGTATGTGATGAGATCGATAAGCATTGTAGTAACTTATCGAAATTTCTCCTTTAAGACTCTGACGAGAGACTTATTGAGAGATGCTAGAGACATGGGTCTGAAACCATATGTGAATCGGTTAGTGATGGAAACCCAACTTGAAAGTAGTGCTCCTACCTCTCGAGTTTAATGGGTGATAACGAAGTCACCTATCGATAGAAGATGCTATCAACCAATTGACTCATGTATAGCAAAGATGGCATGGCGTTGCCGAAAATGAGGATGAGATTATTCTTAACAAAGCTTTTGAGGCGTCTTAGCAACGAAGACGTTAGAGTAGCTTTGCCTATATGACCTAGAGGTGGTGCCGCCTTGAATAGAGAGTTTATGGTTTCTCTCTTAGAGGGTCATGAATCAGGATTTAGCGCATGGCCATATTCGCGCTCAGTGAGAACATGTTGGTCACGATAAGAAGTGTGTATAAGTATGTATATAAAATTATAAGATTTAAAGGTTTAATCTTCGGACACCATTGAATCAATTTTAATTGCATACTTAGAGTAAACGGGGTTTAATCTTAGTGACACCACCGTGACACGACTTATTAGAGTAGCAGAAAACTTTCCAACCTGGCGGGGGATTGTTGGGACTTATAATGAGGTTGGTTAGTTTTACCACTCATGAAGCACATAGTACAAGCATTGAAGTTGCAATTGATTGTACTTACTATGAAGCTAAAGGTACAATCTTGATATGGGAAAGTTTGAGTCGTGGGTCACCTGACTTGTAGGAACATATATTTGACTTGGCTGTGTTTTCAACCAACAAAACAACCCACTCTTTCCTTTATTTATGGAGTGTGTGATCATGATATTGAGATCACAATTTAACCATATCAGTGGCTATAAATATAGCTTGTGAGATTAAGGTTAAAGAAGACACACAAAAACAAACTCCATATTTACTCGAATACTAAAGCTGTTGTACGCTTCTTTCATTGGTTTTCTGTTACCGTCATCGTGTTGTAATCGCAAGTTGTTGCTACTCATCGATTACATGTGTAGAACTGTATTAATCCTGGGTGCTAAGGCTTTGAGACTCGAGCAACTTATGGAGTGCCGAAATTACTTTAAAGCACAGGGATTTGACATCCCGTACGGTTCCATTTTGTTATGTGTTTGACAGGTTTCAAGAAGAGGAAGGTTGCTGCCATTGATGCTTTGGTGTTCCCTTTGGTTCAGAGTTTCGTGTGTTTGGATCCGGTCGGGGTTTAATGCTACTCGGTGTGACATTGTGATGTTACTATGGAATATCAGAATGATAGTAAGGTATTCGTTTGAACCTTATACAATGATTCTTTGAACTCGGTTTTGTTTTCAAATACATGTTAGTACGAGATTATAACAGCCATATTCAACAGGAACACTATAGGACGCAATGTTGTCGGTGTCAAAAGGATGGGAAAAATATTATACGAATTATTGTAGTGGGATTAAGCGGGTCCAAAAGAAACGCCACTTGCGGTCCCATACCTGACCGTGTTCCTATTTTCCCACCCTTCAAACACCGATATCATTGTGCGCAGAAGAAAACAAACGGATACCATAAATACTGAAAAACATACAATTCCCTTTGTTGTTAGGCTCAGACTTTGCATAGTTTATAAATATCACTAAATATACGACTGGTAATCTCAGCCAAGCATCATTGCCCAAAGGAACGTAATTTACGGAGTTTTCAATAAGTCGAAGGGAAAAAAATAACCCACATTTTTTTATGACATTTAAACGAGGACGTGGCGAGAATTAATTTGCACCAAATTACTTGTCACGACATTCTCTTCAATTTCATGTCTTTTTTTGGTATAACGCATTTTATCAACAATGTGGGTCTTTTATCGAACTGAATATGATCCGACACAATATTATTCTCGTTACGTAAATATAATCAGTATCAAAGGCACATTCAACAATCTTATTTCCGTTTGAATGGCATCTGCTTAATATACATCCTACAATTGTTTAGCTTATTT
>BQNB010144310.1:1970-16871 GCA_026074375.1 Tanacetum coccineum
GCATACTCTATTGTCTTCCGCTACGCTTGTGTATTGTGATAATGTCAGTGCTGTATATTTATCTTCTAATCCGGTTCGACATCAACGTACGAAACATATCGAGATTTGTTAGGATAAAAAATATGGTGTCTATATGGAAATTACTCTAGTTTAGGCTTAAGTTAAAACACAAGGACTAAAAGTGTAATTAGTCCAAAGTGTCCTTGTGTTTAACCTATAAATACTCCCCTCTAATCAACATTAAAGGGTGAAGCTCACATTTGTATTTTCCATTCATTTTTCATTTTAATAAAACTTTGAAAATTAGAAAAAAGCTCTCTCCTCATCATTATGGCTTATTATTATTTTGAGCTTCCCCGACCTCTCGAGATCGTGAATCGAGAAACCTCACAAGTGGTATCAGAGCTGCAGGAGCGATTCGTGATGTTTAGCTTATTCTGATCATCTTATTTTTGTAGCTTATTTTGAGCTTATTAAGTCGTCATTTAGCTTATTCAGTCTATTCGATCAGATTCAACTTATTATTCGGTCCAGATTCCGATTAATTTTAGCTTATTTGATTAGTCAACAGATTATTCCGAGTTTTCTGCTTATTTCATGAGCTTATTTGTCATCTCAGATTATTACAGCAGATTATTGTACTTTTTCGATATGTGTGACTAATTCGATATTGGCTGCTTACGGTTTTATCGTAAGATTTGTTCAATTTCGGTTAGTTAGATGTATTTTCGATACTAACTGCTGATTTGATTAAATTCGGAACTGGTCAAATTTAATAGATCTGGTCAAATTCGACATTTGACTGGTCAAACAATCAAACTCGGAGGTCAAAGTCAAACTCAGTGATATAACTGCTTCTTCCGAGTTTTAGATCTATTCCGAAAATGGGTTCCGTAAATGATCTTTACACAAGATTGAAACGAAAAAGAATTACAACAACATCCCTTCAAATTTACAACAAATACAACAATCTTTGTACCGAATTTGTACCAAAGGCACAATAAACTCAACTGGTACAAAGGAATTCACTTTTTCAATTTGTAGACACCGAGTCATTACTGAGTTTACTTGATTCTTACCGAGTTAACTCAGTACAATATTTATCGAAAAAGAATACAGACAGAGTGACAGAAACCAAACCACAAGCACAACCAAATCCTTTCACATTCATACAATCAACCTCAACTCATCTATATCTCACATCAAGACTCGAAAACAACAAATGACCTCAGATTTATTCCCATTCATGTGTGCTTTATTAGTTTGTGACCTTTAAAAGATCAAGCACATGAAAGAACAATAATCATAGATCTATAAAGGAAAAAAATCCTCTTTTTCACTATCCGAAAATCAAAGAAAGAGTTATAACAATTTTTGTTATTCTCTTATCTTTGCTTCGTTTATAAAAACACAAAACAAATCATCCAATAAACCTACCCGAGACCTTGGTTGGTACAAGATCTTTAAGCATAACGAGAAGACAAATGGTTTGTTTCTGATTCATCATGGCTGAAAGAGAAGGAGTTGCTTCATTGTTGATTGATGTTGGGTCTATGTTCGAGATCTGAGATGTGTTCTAAAAAGTAAGATGGGGGCGTGTGTTATTAGGTTTTGAGAGAAGTAAGGTTTGTAATATACTGATAATGAATTTGGGTTGGTGTGTTCACATGGTTATACCTAAGTTTGTGTATGTTATTGACTGAGTTTGGATGAGATAAGAGAAAAGAGGCGATTGATTTTTTTGTGGCATCTGAGATAAGAAAGAAGAGTGGGGGCGGATATAAAGTGAGTAGGGTTCTGAATGATCTAACAATTGGGTACAAATGTGTTTATATTACCTAAATGCTTTAGGTTGATCATGTTTGTGGGCTTAACAAACTCGTATGTTATATTAATCATTTGGAGTGGGCTGGTTTAATCATACATGGGCTGATGTGTACTTGGTACAAACATGGTTATCCGAAAATATACTAGGCTGGACTGAAATAGAAGAACTGGGCCGCGTGTATAATAAGTTGGGCTGAATCTTAATGAATAAAAATTAAAAAACGTAAAACATCACTTATTGCTTAAAACGACCCATATCTTAAAAGTCAGGGCTTGTTGATGATGAGTTTTTTAGTGATAACTTGTTCGAGCTTATAACCGGTGTTGATGAAAACTTGTCAAATCTAGCAATGTGTGATCTATAAACACAGAAGTTGGTGCTCAATGCGCACATTTGCTATCACTTAAAGGAGTTACGTTGTAGTGCTTAGTGTCTCACATAGTTAAGGATTTGTCAAGAGACTTAGGTCTACTTATACTTCAAGGAATTACGTTGTAGTATTCAGTATAAGTTTGGAGTTACGTGTAGCACAAGACATAAGTCACAAGTTTGGGGTATTCTACTTCAGCATCAAGTTTGTGATACTACATTTTCTCCATCAGTAATCATTACAAAAAGCCGACAGAATATGAGATTGGAATTAAATAAGTCTGAGGAGAAGCGAATTCACACATGACTTCTCTATCGAACATTCGGGCGTAACCGAATTATGATTATTTCGATGGTCATCAGATATAATCAGGGGGAAGAGTGTTCGATAGATGCAACAACCAGGGGGAAGAAATGTGTACATCCGGGACTTAATTAACTTTGGTGTATACAACATCCGGGACTTAATTGACTTGGAGTTTCTTACTTCTATGAGTTGTTTGTGTGAAGTATGTGCATGTTCCCCTGAGTGGATTGGCTACTAATCAGCAACGAAGAAGTCAGATTTGCTGCTAAGTGTGGTTTACTTCTTCTTCTACAAATTCCGCTGCGAGCTTAAACCGCTATAGTTAGAAGATTTGTCAACTACATCAAAGTGTCATATTTGCTTCGAATGGCTGTCTGTTTGGGGGGAAGCAGTTGAACTGCTTAAAGACATGCGGTATGAACTGGGGGGAAGTCAACTCAGTTTATACGGATTACATTGTATTCTCTACAAGTGAAGGAATGATTCAAGCTAAAGTACATGTTGAAGACAAAGCAAACTGCAGATATCTTTAGCTATTTGTACTTGTAGGATACATTGTAAGTAATTCCATATGCCACCATATTGGGGGAAGATTGTTAGGATCAAAAATATGGTGTCTATATGGAAATTACTCTAGTTTAGGCTTAAGTTAAAACACAAGGACTAAAAGTGTAATTAGTCCAAAGTGTCCTTGTGTTTAGCCTATAAATACTCCCATCTAATCAACATTAGAGGGTGAAGCTCACATTTGTATTTTCCATTCATTTTTCATTTTAATAAAACTTTGAAAATTAGAAAAAAGCTCTCTCCTCATCATTATGGCTTATTATTATTTTGAGCTTCCCCGACCTCCCGAGATCGTGAATCGAGAAACCTCACAAGATTGATATTCATTTTGTCCGAGATTTGGTCGATGTTGGTCAGGTTCGAGTGCTACATGTTCCGTCTCGTTATCAGTATGCGGACATATTCACTAAAGGCTTTCCTTCAGCGTTGTTTGAGGAGTTTCGTTCCAGTTTGAGCATTCGGTGTCCTCTCGCTCCAACTGCGGGGGAGTGTTAGTTGTCATTAGTTGTATATTATCTGTCGATTTGTATATCCTTGTCTACATTTGGTAGAACCGGAAGCAGCCTCTCTACCTTTGGTAGGGGTAGGGCTGTTTACGTCTCAACCTCCCCCATACACTATGGAAGACGGTATTAAGACCCATAAGCCGTAAAAGATGGTATTGGGAGTTACTTACTTACTTTTTCTACCGTTTATCATTTGTATTAGCTGTTTATTAGTTGTGTTGGGCTCAAGCCCAAGCTTAACTCATTTCAAAATCTTTTTTTGTGGGTTTGAGACTTGATTTCAGATAAAAACAGTCTTGCACGGGGTTCCTCTATGTTTTTTTGAACTTTTGATAGTCACCTTTTTGCCTATATTGGTTTTACTAGCTTAACTCATTTCACCTATCACATTGCACTGGGTTTTGTAGTTTCTTTCTAACAGTATTGGTCGTGTGTCACAGTGTCAGGTAGCTGTTGTGTTTGGCAGATCGGTGTTATTTGTAGTTCACTGACAGTGGTTTGGTGTTGATCATGCTGGTAGTTTTTTTGGTGACAGCCATATATAAATAGTACATTTCTTTTATATCGTATTTTCTTGTCAGTACCATGGGTATAATGTTAATTTCAATCTTGGTATATAAGATATCTTTGTTTTGAGATACTTTAGTACGATTTAAATCATGATAATTTACTATGCTGATGTAATACACAAATCCAAACACTCTGTTAACTCTGTTTCATCAATACAAAGGAGTCCAAAAACCCCCCATTCCCTACACAAGATGAGGATCCTTCTCAGTAAATGCATGGTTCAATGTAACAGAATGTAGAAGCTTTAGTTCAGTTGTTAGTTAGCTTATAGTTATTAGCTTTAGCTTGTTTGTCAGTGGGAGTAGTATTTATACCCACTTGGGGATGTAACAGTTCTTTAGATTTATAATTCATATTTTCCCTCTTAATATTTCACATACACAATGTGTTTTTCCATTTGTCAATATGGTATCAGAGCCATTACCACTGTAAATGGTGGTGGCTAACTAATTTTCACCACCCTAACCACCTTTTTCCGATGAATATAACTACTTTTTCCACCACAACAAACTTTCCCACCAAAATTTTTAAACAATCAACCACCATTATCCGCCATTATTGATCATAATTACTACTTCAATCACCCCAATCATCATAAAAACGCATCAGTAATCATACAACACTCAAGAATTCACAACAAACTTTCAACAAATATGTTTTAAATCTGTTTCATCTTGTTTCTCCATTGATAAACTCAATAACCTCCATCAATCATAACAAACCACAACAATGGTGATAGAAACATAATCTCCACCATCACAAAACTCACAAAACACTAAAGACATCAACTCACTTCATCATCCGTTATTCTTTCACCCTAATGATCATCCTGGTCTCCTGTTTATATCAAAGAAACTTCTTGGATCAGAGAATTATGGAACATGAAGGAGGTCGTTATTGATTGCTTTGAGTGCCAAGAATAAGTTAAAACTGATCAGTGGTGAATATGAAGAACCATATCCAAATTTTGAATTCAGAGCTTATTAGGAAAGGGCAAATGATATGCTTATTTCTTAGATTCTAAATACAGTTTCAGAACAAATAGGTAATAATCTCACATTCATCAATTCAGCTTATGCTTTGTGGAATAAATTGCATGAGCATTACTCACAACTAGATGGTCATAGAATCTATCAACTTGCAAATTAAATTGTTGATCTAAAACAGTCTAATTGTACAATTAAGGTTTATTACCACAAGTTAAAAGGACTATGGGATGAAATGGATGCAATTGAGGCACCATATGCTTGTACATGTAAGTGTGTTTGTGAAAAAGGAAAAGAAAATGGTGAATGGGAACAAAGAAAGAGGTTGATACAGTTTCTAATAGGTCTAGATGAGTACTACAACAATATCAGAGGGCAAATCCTCTTAATGTAGCCTCTTCCAACTGCTGCTAAGGCCTACAACATGCTAAGACAGGAAGAAAAGCAAAGAGGCACCCACAAACAACCACTCAATACTCCCATTACTCTCAACAGTTACAGAACACCATACAATGCTTTAAACAACCCATCTCACATAAACAACACACCAAATCCAAACACCCCTTCAAGCAACAATCAGTCTGACAAATTTATACTTAAATTTTCCAAAAAGAAGTCTTCTCTATATCGTGAAATAAAGTATAAAATGAAAAAAATATATGATGAAAAATGAAAAAAAGAATGATAAGTAATAATTATAAATTGTGGGCTGATAAAAGTTTGCTGCATCTTGCCGGCTCACAACCGATGTTGCAGCCTTCTAAAAGGTCGAGGGTTACAATTGCATCATGGTTATGTTTAATATTAAGTGTGAATTAATAAATATAAGATCTCTTTTTGTTAAATTTAAATATACTTTTGAACTTTGACTATTTTATTTTAAGTTTTTACAGGAAACCTAAGAGTTTTTGAAACCAAAGGTCCGTGAGTCCCGATACTAGTCTCTGTGGGGTGTCAAAAGCCTGGTCACTTAGCCGCAAGGTTGGGATGTGCCGAGACGAAATTCGCTACATGGGATAATCTCGCCTTCAAACTCATTATTCTCAGGTGGAACGTGAAGCATAGAATTTTGCAAAACGTTGATCCATGGTTGAAATTCAAAATGGCACATTCACCTATGATATAATAATTGTCGGGAGTGAAAAGTTTACAAGTTGCAAATATGAGTAGTGTTAGCATCTTAACTGATATTTAACGGTGATTTCGTTTTAAGCTTGGTTTGGGGCGAGTGAAAAGTCGGGGATGATGAATTTATCCTTTTTGGAGCATTTTAGGATTGAAATGCGTCTTGTTCTATGATCCTTAACGGTTATAAAAATAACGAAAGTCAAATATTCTAGTTAGTTGCTAAAAAAAATATGGGAAAAATACAAAAATATGTGTAGGAATAAGTGTATATCTTTAAGAATGGTAAAAACGGGGCTTTTCTAAACTCTTGATTCTTTAATTCCCCTCGATGAACGCTTAGCTACTTTTCGAGGTAATTAGTCGAGGGGGATTGAGATTCTTAGTTTTCTAAGTTCTTACTTATAGCATTGCGTGAGGACACAACAATATCTTAGTATGGGGGATTTTGGTATGTGCTTAATTACACATACATCTGACCACAAAAAACGGACTTAAATGACCAAAAACGTACCAAAAATACATTGTATTTGTATGTTTTGCATTTGTATTGTGCAGGAAACGAATATCCAAGAAAAGGACAAAATCAAAGCCAAAACGACAAAACCGAGCACGAGAACGGAAAGACCGTGAGAAGCCAAAAAGACAAAGTCAAAGCAACAAAAAAGTCAAAGTCAAAGTCAACCCCGAGAAGTGGCATTGGAAAAAGCATCGAAAACCAAACCCGAAGACCTAAATTGTCAAAAGTGGGCCCACCCGTACCCACCTAGTGGGCCCGGGTCAGCCCACTTATATGTCATAAGCCTTAAGCATTTATAAAAGGCCCAAGTCACCTTTTTAATTATAACCGGCCCAACAAACAAGCCCAAACCCATATAACCACTTAACATCCCATTATCTCATCACCCGTATAACCTTTACACCGTTAGTCCTTTAAGGACTAACGGTGCAAACATTTATAAACCCTCCAGGACCAAATTTGCAAAATGCAAGGACGATGGATGCAATAGTTATACACACTCTCAGGGACCACTCTTGCTAATTTTTCAAACTTCAAAAGAGGGAGCGAACACTGTTTATCTCCCACACACAAAGTGTGTGTCCTTTCCCCACACCAGACAAAACACTATTCCCCTTTCTTCTCCACTATGTCGACCCACACCTATACACACCTTATCCCTCCTCACATGGGCTTATTGCCACTTTGGCAATCCCTTAACCCCCTATTCGTCCAAGGAACAAGACAAGAAATCAATGGTGAAGATCAAGAGACTTGGGCTCTACTCATTTTGGATGGCCAAGATTGCTTTTTGAGCTCACTCACACAACAAGCACACCCGCAGGAGCTCTCACAAAGAAAGCACAAGACCTAGAACCTTCATTTGCTTAGTATAAATAGAGGTCATTTGTAAACCCTTGGGCACTTAGTTTTTAGTTTTTTTTCAGCTTATATTAGTTTTAAATTAGCTTATTGTAATTTCTTTTTAACTTTGTACTCAGATTTGAAGTTTAATAAAAGTTTAGTTTTATTAAAATCTTGTTTTAAGTTAAAGTGTTTGATGTTTTAAAACTGTTTTACAAGCTCACAAAAGCTCTTTTTATATCATTCTTAAGCTGTTTACTTAAGTCTTACAAACTCTTTCATAGTTTGTAAGGTTTAAGCTTATTTCACCAAAAATCACTCAAAAAGCTCAAATGGAAGATAAGCCAAAAAGGGAAGGGCTTATTGCTGTCACTAGCTTATCTTTGATAAGCTAGAGCTTGTAGATAAGCTCTTTTGAGCATTGTTTGCCCTGTTTAAGCAAGGGCCTTTGTAAGTTTTCATTTCTCAAATTTTAGCTTATTTACTGTAGCATAGCTTATTGTGCTTATCTCTGCTTAATCTTTGCTTATTTATGTTTTTATATGATGTTTGATGCTTATTATGCTTGTCTTGTGGTTTAAAAATCATTAGTTTGAAGTTTTGCTTAAATTCTGTCTATTTTAGCTTTTTAAAATAGCATAATCTGTTTTAGCTTATTTGAGTGCTTATTAGTTGTTTAAATATGCTTAATATTGTTTATTATGCTTGTTAAACATCTGGTCTTTAAGTTTTTGTTTCTAAATTTTAAGTTTTCAAGTTAGAAAAGGCATTTTAAGTGTTTAAAGGGGTGTTTGGTTTAACTGTTTTCATGGGTGAAAATGGGTCAAAAATGCATTTTGACACTTGAGTCAATTTAGTTTAGCTTAGATTAGTAAAAAAAAAAAAATTCAGTTTGTTTATAGTTTTTAAAGTGTTAAAACTCAAAATCAGGATTTTAAGAGTTCGCGTGTTGAATCAGTGAGCTAAAGCTCATTTTATTTGCTTATTTGGATTAATGCGTTTGAATCTTGAAGCTTTAGATGTTTTTGGTGTTTAATGCAGGTGTTTGATATAAGTGTGAATCAATTAATAGGCCGCTTTGGTTAGGTTGTTTGGGTTGTCCAAAGTCTGTGAAATTTTTTGCGATATTATTATAAAATGTTTGTGAGAAAATAGCAAGGGGTGTAATAAATGCTTTTTGAGGTTGCTTTATTTCATATTGCTTTTGAATGTGAATGATATAAGTTCGTTGTGTTGTCATGATATTGTGTGAATGGCGTGTTGTGGTGTGTTAGTTGGTTGAATAAGGTTAGGTTTTTATAGGATTTTGTTTATGATAATTTGTGGGTTTTGTGAAGTGGGTTATTAATTATTGTATGGTTGAAGCTGGTAAATAGAGGGGGATGTTAGTGGGGTTGATGTGTGTATTGATATGTATTTGTGGATGGGGGTGAGGTTGGATAGTGTGAAATAGGTTTTGGTATTGAAAGTATGTTTTAAGGGGGTGAGTGATTTTTTGTAACTAGTAAAGTCAACTTTGGGCTGGTACTTATATTTGCCAAAAACTCTTTGCTTAGGTACTTATTTCTATTTCAGGTCGTAATTTAGTTTATATTCTTATAGTTTAGTGTTAATCTCTTTTAGCTTATTCCTTTATATTAACGTATTGAGCTTATTGCAGTTTAGGTTAATTTTTTTTAAGTGTTATTACTTTTTATTGAATTTGCTATTCTACTTATTTTTTTCAAAAGATGCCTTTAAGTAAACTTATCATCTGTTTTAGCTTATTTCGCTTTTGTTTTTCTTATTTGTATTAAAATAAATTGCAAACTTTTTTTGCCATTATCAACTTAGTATAGTTTAGCTTATTCTGTCACTTTATCAGCTTTATTTTACGTCTTATTTTGTGTTTTAATAAAAAAAAGTGGTTTTGTAAAATTGCTTATTTTAAGCCATCTAAAAAAGTTATAAAAAATCATTAAAAAAAAGTTGGGTTTTTTTATTTATTTTATTTTTAGGGGAGCCCAGGAGGCAGGGCTTGAACCCGGGACCTCTACCCTACTCACCAAACATTTTTACACAACACACACACTACCACTCGCCCTTGGGTCTTTTTCGGTTTATTCTTGCAACATTAATTATTTATACACGTTTAGGCCTTTTTAGCTTATAAGCCGTTTTAGCTTTTTCACAGCTTATTTAGATAAGCTGTTTCACCCAGCTTATTTTTATTAGATCCAGTATTGTTCAAGCTACTTTTGCTAATTTTTTAGTATTTTTATAATTAGTTTAGTATTTTTAAACATTTAATTTCATTAAAATCGTTTTTAATTCATAAAAAATTATAAAAAAGTCAAAAAAATATAATTCTTTTTTAGAAAATTTTCTTTTATCAGATAGAACTTAGAAAAATTAGATTTGCTTTCGTAGGGTTAAAATTGCAAAATTTGATTTTTTTAAAGAACGAGATTGAATCCCGTTCACGTTTTTCGTGTTTTTAAGCTTAAATCACTTTCGTTTTTGGTCTAGTTTCTTTAGTTCTTATCTTCTAGTTAATTAGGACTTATAAAAGTCAAAAAGATCATTTTAGGATTCAATTTTGATAATTTAGGGTTTTTAGGTCGCGTTTTTAGGATCCTCGTTTTGCGTTTTTAGTTTAAAATAGTTTTTCCTTAATTGTTTTTAAGTGTTTGCCTTAATTTTCTCGTAGTTTTAGAAAACCAATCTAAATCTTGTTCCATTCAAGCATCGATTATCAAAACGACTCTCGACTTTCAATTGCATTCCTCGTTGGGGATAAAGACCCGAGAATCATACTTCCGGATTTACTACATTGAGGTTTTTGACTATCCTTATTATAAGTGTTATATATTTATATATATATATATATATATTAAAAAAGGGTTAATCAAGAATCCCGATCAACCATAAAACTCACTCACCTAATCTCTGTCTCACTACCAAATGGAACCACAGTTGAGGTAAACATTACTGGATCCGTCAAACTTAATGACTCACTTACACTACGCAATGTCTTCTACATTCCCACATTTACCTATAACCTCATCTCTATTAGTTAACTCTTAAAGAGAACAACTAAATCAGTCACTTTTACTGCTGACAAATTCATTTTTCAGGACCATGATGGCTACAGCACCTATGGCATCCTTCATGGAGGACTTTACATTCTACCTACTGTCTCCCTACCTTCCAAACCACATCAACCAACAATCCAATGACACTTAAGCACTTAACACTTGTGGCATGCCAGGCTTGGTCACACCTCTCTTCCAGTCATTCAAAAGATCAAAGATATTCCTTTACCTGTACTTTTAAATTTTGTAAATAAGTGTCATGTTTGTCCTTTAGCCAAACAACATGTTCTTCCTTTTCCTATAAGCAATGCTCATGCTAAAAGCCAATTTGTACTTGTTCACTTTGATGTCTGGGGTCCTTATAAACATCCAACTATCAACAAATGCACATATTTTCTCATAATTGTGGATGATTTTTCTAGAGCTACATGGACATACCTCTTACCAAATAAACATCATGTTTTTTCAACTTTCCAAACATTCAATACCTATGTCAAAACTCAATACAATGCTCAAATCAAACAAATAAGGAGTGACAATGGTACAGAGTTCATAAACTCTTCATTCAATACCTTCACACAACAACATGGCATCATACACCAAACCTCTTGTCCATATACTCCATAACAAAATGCTAGAGTAGAGAGGAAACACAGACACTTACTTGAAATGGCAAGAGCAATCCAATTCCAAGCTTACTTTCCTCTTCATTTTTGGGGCTATAGTATCCTGGCAGCCACATACATCATATACAAAATCTTATCCAGAATCCTTAATCACAAATCCCCATTTGAACTTCTCCATGATAAACCTTCCAACTTAAGCCACTTAAGAATCATTGGTTGTTTAGCACACACCTATCACCACACAACTGACAAATTCAGCACAAAATCCATACCCACATTCCTCATTGGCTACCCTCACAATCAAAAAGGCTATCTCCACTATGATCTCAAAACTCACAAAATCATCACAAGTAGAAATGTCCAATTTGATGAAACAGTGTTTCCTTTCCATACCAACAATCCTACATCCAACCAACAATCATTCACCTCACCATACGACACTCATCCCTTCATACCAACACTTATATCCCAAACACCCACCAGCACCCCCACAACAGACTTACCAACAACAAATCCAAACACTCCTCCAAACACACCCAATAACAACTCACCAACACCAACTCATAACTCACCAACTCATACTTTACCTACACCTAATAATAACTCACTAACATCAACTCACAACCATACTTCAACCACACCCAATAGCAACTCACCAGCACCAAACACCAACTCACCAATTCATTCAACCACTAACAATTTACCAACTGATCCAGCTAATACTACCTCAACTAAATCACATACTCTAACTTCACTTTTACCTCCCCCACTCAGAAAATCCACCAGAAACAAACAACCTCCAATTAAACTTCAAGACTACATTCTTCCTAAATTAAAAATTCACTTAGTCACACATTCCAAACATCATAATGTTCATTACACAAACTACTCCAACTTAACTCCAAATTCACTCCACTTCATTAATAACATTCACAAGGTCAGTGAACCCACAACTTATCTACAAGCATCCGGAAAGTATTTTTTTGATAAACTCATCTGTTAAACGTAACTTAGAAAGAGACAAAGACTTTAGGTTTTCCCAACTAACAGTACAGGTTGGATGAGCAAAATCACATGATAATTTTAGATGAGTAAGATGTGGATTAATGAAAAAAGTCTCATCTAACACAATCTTAACATACAGCCAGCCATCATCAGACCAAAACGATAAATCAAGCTCTTGAACATTAGAATTAACAGCATAACGAATCAACCTAGTGACCTGCGATTTGTATTCACCCTCATAGTGGGTATACAGTAGGAACTTTTTAATCTTGAGATTGTGATTGATAACCTTAATCAATCTTTTTTCCACTTTATCAATGTAAGAACCAAGATCAAAATTAGCAGCTTTCTCAAGTTTTTCATTATATATGAGGGTTAGTGGTTGTTGCTTCTGTTTGAGCCACCGCCTGAAATATAGGGCACTGCCAAATAAAGAAGCAGCACATGCTATTTGAAAAGGGATCCAACGTAGTTGTAACATGTTTCCCTGTTGCATCATTAAGCAGACATCAAAGGGTAAGAATATCGAATTGCAATGTTTACGCTAATAAATTTTAATCATCATGGTTATATATATATATACGTACGAAAAAAAGAAGCAAAGATAGTACTAATCCTTAACGAATTGTGATTATGCTAGCTGACGAGGTTGTTGGCAAAAATGATACCTTTTCATTAAATAGGTTAGCATGCCAAGCCCGTATGTGAACGGGTCCATTTAGGGTTTATGATTAGGCTTTTATGTATTGCATAATTGTAAATAGTTATCATTAAAGACATGATACGTATACATCTTCTAACACTTTTATATTGTACAAAATTTTAAAAATCTTCATAAATTATAGTTTCCTACAATCAAATATTACTTATACCCTTAATTGGTTGAAACACAAAGTGGACACGCACATTTAATTTGGAACGTGTCGGCTTGGTTTGATACATGGTATGACGTTGGTCCTTTAGCATCTATCATAACGCACCGTGATATCTATAGAGCGGGGTTTCGCGTTAATAATAAAGTGAATGATTTTGGTGCGACGTAGATATTTGTTGGTGTGGCGTCTACGAATAATGTATTGAGGGCTCAGTTGATGGAGCCGACTCATAGGTTGCATTCTTTGAACTCCGTTGTGCATATTGCGCAAGAAGTTAGTGGTTTGAATATGGATATTTCTGAGATACCTGATATATTCCTTGAACTGTGAAAGTTGCCTTGTCCGATTCTGTCTATTACCGTGCACCGATTAAGTATTTTGATTGTGTCTGCGTGGTACTTGTTTCGTTAAGTTTGTTTACTTTTGGTTATTTAGTTATATAAGTATGTTAAGTAAAGAGGTTTGCTGTTATGTGTACTTAGGTTTAGAAGTATGGTCGGAAAGTTTTTTGTTTTTCGGTCGGAGGGTTATGTTGGTTTAGCTTTATCTATTGAACCCTTTGATTTGGGTTGGAATAATTATTTTTTGTTAGATGGGACTATCGCATGTGTAATATGGATGGTAGATATATCCTATTACTACTCATTAACCCACCATGGGGCGCTTGAGATTCCGCGTTCATAAAAGATTACGCGTTTATAAAACTATGTTTTTACGAAAGAGCATCTCAATCAGTTTATGAGTTTTGTATATAAAAACTAGTTAAGTTCAGTGCTAGCACAACATAGGTAATGTAATATTGGTTTTCTAAACATATTTATAATTAAGGTAAATACTGTATATGATTTCATTGAGCTATATCATACACTTACTATTTGATTTTCACACAAAAATTGTATCATAAAATGTTAACCCGAACATGATGTTAGAAATATCATTTCAGAATGCGATCATACAACTTTCATTGCATCACGGCATTAATGAACATTAAACTTCTCCCAAACAAAACTACGTTAGTTTTGACTACAATCTAATCTATTTCTACGCTCACGTTCGAAAGTTGTTACATTTTATAGATCCCAACTTGCGGGTTTCTTTCAACCACAAGCTTAATAATATGATTTATCTGAAAATCCCTCTTTTAGTGATCACTTAGAAGTCAAAAGTGGTCGAGGACCGGAATCCAGATCATGACATAGTAGCCACTATATAGAAGCATTCACCAGCACAAACCATAAACGTTTTCATTGGTTCATTACATCTAAGCTTTGTTCTGAATTACATGTCGGTGAAGAAGTTTTGACATTGCAAATAGAAAATCACTCCTTGTACATTAACAAAATCAACACGTCGGTCCTACTGCCGTTCACTTTGGCTGCACCCACATTTGTTAAAGTTATAACTAAGTCTCAATAGCTAAATAACTACTCACTTTAATTAATTGGCTGCTCACACATTTGTGCAAGTCATAACAAGTAGATAGCTAAATAAACCACCTATGTTATTTACTTTCAAGGTATTGCATCATAGCTGCAATCACAGAAATTTTGTTACATCTAGTTTTAAAGCAGTGTCATAACTCACCACCAATTTTCTATAACCAAAGACCAACACCGAGAAAGACTAATTTATGTTAAATATTTTCATAGATATAGGCAAGTACGATCAGCAACGTGACACTGGACTGAAATACAAAAGAC